>WTSP01020731.1:0-65167 GCA_025331215.1 Actenoides lindsayi | reverse complement strand
CTTTTTAAAATTATTACCAACACAAGCATTCTTGTAGTAGTTCAATAGTTGAACATGAATGCAAAGATTTTACCACCACACACATGCTTCTTTCTGGATTGTTCTGGCATTTGGATCTGAAATTTTAAGTTGGCTTTATAGAAATTGGAGACCGGTGAAAGAGAAAACTCCTGCCTTTGGGTTTGAAAACGGGTCCAGATCCTGTTTTAACAGCAGTTTTAGCACTCACACAGCCAGGTGTTGTATACAATGTTAAATTTGGTAAGAGATTAATCTCCTTGTGTTCTAGTTGATCCTCAGAGATTAGAGGGGCTAGGCGCAGCTGGACTTATGTCTTAATAGATATGCCAATTTAAATGTTTGTGGCTATAGCTTCAACACCAGATGCAGGAACAGCCTATTTCCTGTAGGTCCAGTTGCTTTCAAAAGCAGTCGAATGAATGGATAGCACAAGTTGCCACAACTATAGGTCAGACACCAGATGCACGAACAGCCTGTCTACTGTAGGTCCGTGTCATAGTTTAGGGTCAGGGCAGCCTGCTAGACCTATAACAGATGGTCTCTGTTAATTCCACTCCCTCCCCAAAGGGGAAGAGAAAGAGAATAAGGGAGAGAGACTTATGGATTAGAAAAGGAAACTAGAACAGCTTTAATGAAAATGAAAATAATAATAATAATAAAAATGAAATATAGACAAATATATACAAAACCAGTATTGAACCCAACTCCCTCTGATGGCAATTAGGTCTCCATCACAACTGATGCTGTGGAGCAGGCACAAGGGAAGTCTCAGACTAGCCTGAGCAGCAGATGGGAACTGGGTTCAGGAGCTGGATTCCGGTACTGGATTCGGGAACACACAGATGGGGCTGGAAGACAGACAGAGTCCTCAGATGCCGGCCATTGAAGAAGCAAGGAAGAGCTGAGCGAGAGCTTGACCCTCATAATCCTTCAGCTTTATACTGAATATGATGTATATGGGATGGAATTGCTCACTGGTCAGTTTAGGGTCACTTGTCCTGTCCGCTCCTCCCTGCAGGTGTGGCCTTTTACTTTCTGCACCCCCCAATGTGGTACACAAGATCCAGCAGTGGCCTTGGTCTGCATACCAATCCTTGGTACTAACTCTAAACATGGGGTGTTTTCACTGCTAGCAGAAGACACTGTCTGTGAAAACAGGCTGCTAACTTGAGACAGTGCAGTTAGAAGAACTGAGCTGAAAAGTATAATCACTGAACAGAATTAGTTCTGTTCTCACTCAAACCAGGACAGTCTGGCAGACAGAGCACAGAAATTTCATGATGGAGGATAAAGAGCCTTAAGCAAATACATTTGACAGATGGTGTAAATAGGAGAAAAGAGGGAAGTAAGCAGGACTAAAAAGTATCAGACCCCCTGTGAGAAATTATTGCCTGGCAATTTAGAGTAACTTCCATTTTTAAGCAATCCTTGTGAGGAAGAGCAAGAGTCATTTTCAATCTAGCACTTGAGTATTGAACTAATGCAGAAATGGCAAACTTTGCAGTGGCTTTGGCAGAGATTCAAGTATTTTTTTCCAGAGAGACCTTTTTCTACTCCATATTTAAACTACATTTGTCTTAGAAGTGCTTGAGTCTATTTTAAGGTAAACTAAGATCTCATTTAGCCTTGTGATATTTTCAAGCTTCACCGAGAAGCAGTGACAGTATGAAGAGATCAAAATTATTATACTCTAGTGAACAACAGCCTTGGGGAAAAGGACTTAGGTAAATAGATGCATGACATTAAAACCAGTGCCTTAGCAACACATATACCCCTGACACTTTGTCCTACCTGTCATTTTAAAGTGCTCCTAAATCTCCTTTATAAAGCATCCGAGTATGCCCAAGGAGTGTATGAAGGTGCTGGGGAAGTCATCTGCCATAAACTGAATGTCTGGCAGAAGTAAGGAGTGATTTGTATCCCTGTGCCTCTGAGTAACCTCCTCTAGAGTCAGCTGGTTGTTCCCACACTGCAGATGACTTGGCCCAGGTCTCTTCTGGTACCCTGGTTGCAGTCCCAAGGCATATGTCTGTAGCTATATATATATTTGTGTCTTTTGCCTTGAAGTGTTTGAAGTGGCCCACAGAGCAGTGTATATATAGACTGACAGCGGCAGTATATGTTGCCTGCCCTGAGGCCTGCCATAACGCTAAGCGAAGGACAGTACTGGACAGAGAAAGGGTTGCAGATCTCTGGAGAGTGAACATGCCACATCTGGCAGAATGTCATCCCCACTGTCTTTGAGTAACAAGGCGAGTAACAAGCTATCAGAGCTAACCTCAGGTTTTGTCTCTGGGATTAACTCCAAGGAGATCTCAGGAGGCCAGAGGACTCCTTCTTTAGCAATGTGGATCAGGATCCATCAACAAAACAGGAACCTCAGTTACATGACTGCATAAATATATTCCAAAGTAGGTCAGACTGAAGGCACTTGCTGAAGATATCCTACTATTCTGGTTGAACAGAAAAGTGTTTAGATCAGTCAGATGTTTAAATTTTTTCCCTCTGGAATTGAGTGACATGAAATTACCCTGCATCTTCCATGCTTTGGGGTAATAGGCATAGTAATATTATGTTTCCATTATAAGCACAGATTGTAGACTTAGGGAAAACAAAAATAAATTTAAAATAATTACTTAAGGCCTTTATGGTATTTTTCTAGACAAATCTGTGTAGAATGCTCATAGTTACACAGGATTTGGTGGCAGAGGAGTGGAAGAATTTGTGACTTTTGATTGATGACATAATATCCCTACCACTTGGCTAACACAGTTGTAAAAGCTGTAACAGAACCAGGTCACTAATACAGTTGCCCCACAATGGAGTTGCAGCACCTATTACTCAAACAAGTCAATAATCAGCTCGTTTCTCTCCTTCCAAGCTCTCTATGTTAATAATTTTGTTTAATAAAACCACTGCATCTCTTTCTACTTGTAGGACATGGAAATTGCTTACAATTTTAGAGACATCAGTTTTTAAAGAGTATTGAAAAAGTAAAAGGACCTTGTTACTTTTATATATGAAAGTCAGCTTGAGAATTTGGATTTTATTTGGAAGTAATATTTTAAAACTTGATTTAATACAGGCAATTACAATGCACAAGCTGTTTTGTGTGGGGTCAATGAATGGCCAAGCAGCAATTTTGTGAAGTTTGGCACAAAAGAAGGCAAAAAGAAGCTTTTATGGAGATTGCCAGCATTTCCAAATCCACTTTAAAAGCATAATGAAATAGTTTCCTGTTTTATTCCTATTTTTTCAGTTAAGAGGGAAACACTTTTTTGCATACAATGGGAGCTACTGTACCTATTTTGAAGGCAATGGATGGGAATGTAGAGCAATCTTACTGCTGCAGCCAGTGGATGTAAAATCCTGCTTCTGTGGCAGAACTGCACCACACACACACACAAAAAGCATCGCAGGGATGCCCAATCCAGCACAGGCTGAGCTGATCATTTTATTCTGGCAATGAATGTTTATTGAGCTGGTAACAAGCTACAGAAGATCTAAAGAAGGTCAACTAAAATGATTAAAGAGATGGAGCAGATGCCCACATAAAGAGATAAAAAAGGCTATAACATCTTAATTTGGAGAAGAAAAAACTGATGGGGATTATGGTGAAAATATGAGGGTGCTGCTAAATAAGATGAACACAGACTATCATTCAACATAAAATGAACTCACACTATCATTCAACAAATACTACAGTACAAGAGCAAGATTATATTCAATGAAACTAGTAGGAAATCAGTAGACCACATAGCATCATCGGTTTCATGGAAGGATTCAATAAATTCATGGTCAAAAATCCATAAACAGTTACTAAAAGGGGATAGTCACGGATGTATCCTCTAGCAACACTCATTCAATGATTGTGAATGCTGGGACACCAGCAAGAGAAATGGCCAGGGTTACATGCTCTTCCTGAATAACTTTTCCCAGTGCCAGACAGAATAGAGGGCTAGACAGACCACTGGTCTGATGCACTGTTTGTTATGTTCATACTGTTGAACATACATGCTGTGGTGAAGCTGAAGTGTACCTACATAACATTCTGTCACACAGTACAAACATACGGGGTTTTTTAGCAACAGGAAATAAAACTGTGAACTAGAAGTTTAGGTAGAAGAACTTTGTGAGAAAGCTCTATGTACCAGTTAAAGAGCAGATATAAAGGACTGACATTTTACAGAGTACTAGCCAAAATATCACTTGGTGGACTTCCCCACTGTTCAGGTAAGTCTCAATTGATCTGGCTTCAAAGAGGCTGACCATAAGCCACAGTAAGAATGTTTTTTGGCCTAAAGAAACTAAACCCAAACTGTAAATTGATCTTGTCTTTATAAAGAAAAAGGGCACATTACTGATTCCTCTGGTTGCTATTACCTGAATCATTGCTATGTGTAAATCCTGAGGTAAACATTCAGATAGCCTTCTAGTGCCACCCCGACTGTCTACGTGTGATTGTGAGCAAGACAGTTAGTTTTTAAGGGTGCATCTTCAGGACCTCCACATTTGACTCCATTAGTACTGGACTAATGCTTTCCAACATTGAGCTAAGTGACACTGTTGAGAGTTTAGACCATAAATTTTTCTATTCCTCATTTTCCCCTATTTGCAAAATGGAGATTCCAAGGCTTGCAGAACTTTAATGTTATGAATGTTTGTACAGTGCTCAGAGAAAAGACACCATACAAAGGCAAGATCTTACTGCTTTAATAAAAGTTCAGGGCCTTTTCTATTTCATATTTTTTCCCATTTGACCTTTGAAAGGGGTAAATCCTGAACTTTCTATGGTTCCTAAATATAATTTCAGATATTATGGTTTAAAACATTTAATCTCTTTGGTTTAGCATTAGTCATCATTAACGGCCAAAGCAAATATGTACCATTTGATGGAGATATTTGAGAATTAGACATTTTAAAAATAATAATAACTAGGAAATAGCCAGACTTTAGCATTAACATTATTGGACGACAGAGCTTATGATAACTGGATTTTAAAACAGTAATTCCAATGAACTCCTATGGTACTTAGTAATTCAATAGAAGCACTTTCCTACCTTGTCATTTCTTGTGCTCACCCTCTCTTTTCTTGAGTAACGAGGGGAATCATTCTACAAAAGCAGTGTTGTTATGTAGGAAGCCTTGGATATGGATGTAGGTGTATGCAGTGCCTGTACACTCTCATAGCTCAACAATGACACAGCAGTACCCAAGTGAGAAAGTATCTTTCTGGAAGACATAGTCTTCTAATAAAATATGGTGTATTCTGTGGGCTGCAGTTTCAGCAGATGCAATTATTAATAACCACAACCTGTTAAATTTTTAGAATACTATGTTGCTTGAAGATAAGTGGTTATCTGGCAGTGCAGTTGTTCTGTTCTCCATCAGGAGTTAGATAAGCAGAATGTTTAAGACTGTCAGATCTCTTTTAAAAAGTGATGGGATGATGACAGAACAAACTTGTCTTTTGGGTTGTAAAGAGACTAGCACAAACATTTCTGACATTATAAGACAACTTATAACTTATAAATAAAGTTAGATACATCAGCATAACCACTCTTAACAGACTGTTTAATGAGACCATTTTTTATATGAGTAAAATGTGGATTTCAGGGGTGTGTGCTACTTGCATATATCTTTAATGGTCTGTAAAATCACATTCAGCCGCATAAATATGTATATATTTGTATACAAAGAACTAAATTTGGAAAACATTTTCATTATATATTTTAAGAACCACTTTCCTGATAACATTTTTTGATAGCAAAACATGGATATTATTTTTAGAAGAACTGATGGGTCTTATTATATTGCCCATTGTAGGAAAAAATGCAAAGTGCCACTATCATTTGAAAGAATCTTTAACATAAAAGATATTATTCAAACTTATAGTCAATATATGTGAGAAGTTGCTTCTTCAGCAGACTTCACCTGCATAGAAGTCACTGTATTTTGTCATTAGAACTCATTGACAAATGTGTTTAATTTATATTTGGTGTAATTGAACTACTCTGTCATTCCTTCCTGTTTGGACAGTTATGGCCACTTAGGAGTTTTATGTCACTTTTAAGCTTGGATGATACTGATTTTTCCTTTTGATGGTCCCTGAATGAAGAAATTATAACTTGGTTGTGTTCTTAGAAACTTTGTCCTTAGTGTCTGTCTGCTTCTTGGTTCATTTATGTATTCTATGATTTACCAGTGTTTGTTCAATATAAGCTGCTTTAATTAAGGAAATGGAAAAAAGTCCATGCTTGTAATTACTTCTTGCTTTAATTTTCAAAATATCTTTAAACTTCCATATCACTTTTTCCATGCTGACATGTTCATGTGCCTTAGCACATCATATTTGGCCATATAGTCTCATGTTTGGCCCCTATCTTTTCATATTCATTGAGAATATAAAAGCATTATAAAGCTTCTCTGTTATAGCATACCACCTCT
Source organism: Actenoides lindsayi (assembly GCA_025331215.1). NCBI lineage: Eukaryota > Metazoa > Chordata > Aves > Coraciiformes > Alcedinidae > Actenoides > Actenoides lindsayi. The sequence goes on along the minus strand of WTSP01020731.1, from coordinate 58,699 downwards.
CTTACACGTAAGCTTTTAGGCTTTTCCAGTTGTTGGCATCTTGGGGCGTTCTCTTATTTAGCAGAAAAGAAAAAAAACGAGATAAACAAAACCAAAAATTAAAAAAAAAAAAAAAGAGAGGAAAAAAAAAGAAAAAAAGAAAGAAAAAAAAAAAGGAAAGCCACATAGAGAGGAAGAAGCTTTTGTGATGAAAATAAAATTGCTAGCTATTGTTTGGCAGACACAGCCTGGGGAAGATGCCTACTTAATGACATTCTAACACTGATGCTCAGTTATATGTCCGAGACTGCTCATTAGCATTCCCAAGCATGCATCAATTTGAAAATGTCTTTCTTTTAACTCATCAATATGGAACCTCCAAAGTACACTTTATTTGTGTAATAGGTTTCTTCAAGATGTTCAAAATCAGTTGTGGCTCTTCGGGTTACATTCAAGTGACATCCACTCAGAGAAAAAAAAAAAAAGTTTATTTTTGCTAAATAATAAAAACAGAGAGTGGAAAGAAATAATGTGTTATAGACTGATTGCTTTAAGCTGTGAAAAGAAACACATGATGTTCTCAGATGATATATCAAGCAGTATTGTCATTTTAAGAGCACAACATCCTCACTCTTATTAAATCCAATTCCCAGATTTACCAGATATCCCCAAGAGACGCAAACCTGTATATAACATTATTTTGCTTGCTAAGAAGACATTTTTAAATGCTCAGTACGTTTATCAGCTGCACATGCAATCAGTCCAGAGACTGATGTCCAGTTTTATTCAGAGCACAAAAATTTTCCTTCATGTTACTCATTTTATTGATTTTGGTTTTATTTTCAGCTCTACCAGAAGCTGTAAAAAGCCCCCTTCCTTTCCATGCTCCCCCAGTAAACATTAACAGTGTAAAATGGAGCTTTGGGAGGAGAAAATTCAACATATGTTTCAACACACCTATATTTGTACCTCACTTGCTCTTGTTATGCTGTATTCAGATGTTGTATGTTTTCCTTCATCTCATGTGATAACCTTCTCAGGAGTTAGGAGAGACTGAATACTTATTTACCAGCAAGTCAGAGACTTTCTTATAAGAGGATAAATCTCCCCTTATTGGTATTAGAATTGATAACAACCCAATTGTTAGCAGGTTTCCAGAGTATTTCTCATCATATGATCTGAGAAAAAAAAGTTTGTAGATGTGAAATTTAAAAAAAATTGTAAAGTACTGGCTAAAACAGTAAGTATAAGGGTTCTGTAGCAGGTAAACCGGAACTGTAATCATCAGAGGTATAAGTTGTACTTCATAAGACACAGTCACAGCATATTACTACCTAATTTGCCTTCACTCAACTGGTTAAAGGCATTTTTTGCACAGCACGGCAGAATTTGTCCCCTTACATCCCAGATTCCTCTAAAATGAAGCAGCAATAATTATATACCTTCAGGGCCATGGGAAGGATTCACTAATTAGCTATAGATTGGTTTTCAAATGGAGTGACTCAACCACTTCTCAGCCTCTCCACACCTGCCCTGGCAAGATGTCTCTTCATGTCTTTGGTGAAATGGTGAAGCAGGACTTTCAATGAGTTTCATTTGCTGTATGTTGCAAAGTATTTCAGTTAAATTACTGTATTATTTAGCAATAGTATAACAATATGGAAAAGCAGAGAACGTGCTTAGAGCTGGCATCATAGATGTCTGTACAACACACATTGCACAAGGCAAAAGAGGTGTAAAGGTCTACAGATAAGAGGAGACTCCTTGTAGCTTTTTATGTTTCTTTTTTGGGGGAGCTCAGGATGTGTTTTTCATCCAACTCTGCATTTCCATGTGTCTTTTAGCCTCTTCGAAAATTCTCATGACTCCTGATACATATTGCAACAACTTTTCAAGGGGAATGTAGAAGGGGAACGCAGAAGATCCCCTAGACCTGTAGAGTGTAAGAAGAAGAAAAAAACAGGCCCATGGAACTTCCATTGCTTGGAAGAGAGCAAAGGAAATCTCAGTGAATGAAATCTTTATAGGCAAGTTTAAAATTCATGGTCTGATCCATTTCCAGCAAATTTATTCTTCTGTATCTCAGTTACTCATTGCATTAAATTTGTTTGTTTAATTGAATATACGGTAATACTTTCTATCTTAGGGGAAAAAAAACTATTTATTTCCCCATTTTAGCCATATGCAAAACAATTTCTTCTCAAAGGTTGACACAAGAGGAAATAATTCCTACAGTTTCAGAATTGCACATTTGTACAGTTGTGAATCATTCCTGCCTTTAACACTTGGCAGCATGTAAAGTAGATGGACTGGTTTTTGCTCATATTCACTACATATCTGCCCCCTCCTGACAATACAATTTTGGCTTCATAATAAATCCCTGCTGCAAATCATCTTAAGAATTCTTGTTCCATAACTCACCCAAAGCTTTTTGACCTTGTTAACTGCAGGTTTTAGAGTAGGAGTTTGAAATAAATGTCAGTCTTCCTGATGCGGCCCTTTTGTTTTCTTCCAAGACAGCTTAATATGTTTAGACCACTAAAAGTGACAATCCTTCACAAATTTCAAGTGTCATCATCAATTTATTTTAATAATAAAAAGCAAAACAGAGTGTGACAACAACTTTTGTCCTGTATGCTAATGAAGCACTAAGATCTGTAATGAAACACTGTTGAGTACGAAAGAAGGAACAAGTAGAAATGTATGTTACTAGCAATTTTATTATCCATTAGATTGTTATTGCTGAGGTTGGTATTAAAAAAACTCAGTGTACTGACCTGGTAACAGTGAAGGGAAGTGTGCTTTTTACTTCACTGTTGCCAGACTTCAAAAAATGCAGTGTATAATTAGATGAGTTATTTCATGGAAGTCTTGTTTTTCTCCTGCTGAAGAAAATAGACAAATTCCTCTTATCAATGACGGCAAGAAGGTGCTATAGTAAAGGCTTTATAGCAATTGGACTTGAATGATAATAGGTTATATTATCATATATATTATAATAGATATTATATTATAATTATATTATAATATATTATAATATATATATTATAATAGATAGTAGGAGCCTAATACGAACTCAGTGCTTTCAAGTCTTTTCTTTCCTGTATGCATTGACAGAACAAAATATTAGTGGGGGAGATATTTTTCTTATTTCTACATCCTTTTATCTTAGATGAAATAAAGGATGTGAGGAGAAAAGTTGGGGTCTTGGAAAGACTGTACCTGGTACCTTTGGTACTGAAATATACTACCAGCATCATCAGCTACACTGTCCTACCTGTAGACCACATTCACCAAACAGTCACAACCATTAATGAATGCTATATAGGATTTTGCCGATGATAAATGAGATAAGGTTGTAAGTTCTAGGGACGCTTGTAGAAGGAAAAATCCCTAAAGTTATCACTGTGTATTTTGGAGTGTCAGTTTATGGATAAGAAGTCTTATTTTTAGGAGCTTGTAGGTGCTTTTGATACACAGTGAATGCTGGAGGCAGTAAACCTGAAGCAAAGGAAGTGAAAAGTCTTCCTTTCATGCTGCATGAGAACTGTCAAGAACTCTCTTTGGTCTTCTCACACTCATACCAATCGCTGGGTATGATGCTCAGCAGAGCATATGAGATTTTAGTGGTTATTTTGAAAGATTTAAGCAATTCTAAATGAGTTAATACCTGCCAAGATGTCTTGCTCCTTTTTGGAAGCAATTTCATGCGATTCTAAGCTGTGTCACTTTTTAAGTGAAAGTGATTCACGATGCATTGAATTGGAAATTTAAAAGAAATTGTTTCTGAATTTAACACTTATGAGAGCAAATGACCTTAAGTGAGACATGATGCAAACAGCAGCAAGACTAAGCAAACTGTCCCAGTAAGTTCTTGTTATCTTCCCTGTCCTTGAAAAACAAACCTCAATAGGAGTTAGCCTTAGGTTTCTCTTGAATAAAGCCAGACTACCCGCATTTGCCCAGGCTACAGAAAAAGAAAATGTTATATTCAGTCTTTATGTTCAGTCTCTTTAATCATCGTAAACCTGTTGGTTTTTTCCTGTTAGATTTCAATCAGTGAATTCAGAGGCAGAATTGATTTTAAAACATATTTCAATTAAACCATGTAATTTATGACTTTAGAGAAGGCCTACTTGGCTGTACATGTAAAGGCAGGCACAGTAAGTGCATTGACACACAGCTTTTTTTTTTTTTTTTTTTTTTTTCTTTTTAAGACATATGACAGGCGTCTTAAACATCTAATCTGAAGGTGTGAACACTTGCTCTGCTTTTCTGACAGTAACTTTCCAGAGATAGAGCTGCACTAGCACCATTTGATCCTGTATAATTCTTGACATTGACTTAACCCTTCACAGTGGTTTTGGATGGGTTTTTGGTGCTTGAATGTACTCTTTCCTCATGCCATAGAGAACTGTATCTCAGATCCTGTACAACAGCAAGCAGTTCTGTTTCTGAACTAGGCAGTATCACTAGGATGGTCCACAAAACTAAAAGATCATGATGGTGGTTCAGAATTTCAAATTTTTCCCTGAAGCTTTGAATGTAGCTTTATTTCATTTGGTATTACCCAGTATTTATATGTGCCTCTTTTCTTTGAATTTGCTGCTACACTGAGCATGGAAAAACACAGCTTTGCTCCTGTGTAAAATAAATGGTGACAACATGTAATTTTCTTCTTTGCAGCCCTTGCTATAATTTCCTTGCTTTCAAACAATAGAGTAGTCATTTTGATAAAACCTTCTCCATTAGTCTTGTCACTACCTTATTACTTGCATGTAACTGTTGTATGACTAAACATCCTAATTGTTTGGAGAGGTGCAGGTCACAGGCGTTTTGTTCATAAATATTTCCCAAGAACATGTTATGGAAATAATTCACTGAAGCACTTCAGTTTCAGTGATCAAAAATAATATCCCCACTGAAAATGTACTCTGTATTTAATTCAAACATTACTACACACTTGGATTCCTCTTGGCAAATGAAGCCTTCTTTTCTAATTAACAGTGCTAATAAGAATATATATAGCTTTGTTTCTCATATTACTGTTTCTATTGTACTAGTAAAATATGACCTAATTTTCAGGGATAACTATGGCTTCAAGACAGGCTATTTCAGTTGCAAAGCTGAAAGAAGTGAAGAATGAACATCTTCAGGCAGGCAGCTACACTATCAGTGCCACTGGCCAAGGATGGCCAGCCATGGACATGGAGCAGAGGAACAAAATGTGGAGACAAGGAGCTGGAAGAAGGTATTCTGGCTAATCAGGGGAGATTTCCTGGAGGCCAAGTGATGCCAGGAAAGGATCTTCAGACTTTGGCTTGGGACCTGTATGGAAACTTAGTCCTTTCATCCCTACTTCATGAAACCACCATTTACCTTTAAAAATAAACCAAATCTTTCCATTCCCTTCAAGTCACCAGATGCTTTGACTCCCTCATCATGTTTGTTTGCACCCCTCCCCAATTCCTGCTTTAGCTCTATGCTTTCTGTGATGCTTTTGGCAAGCAAACTACAATTATTGCCAGTTTACAGAAGTACCCTAATAGTATTGTCTTTCCTAGTCCTGACAGCCAAATCAGGATGCAGTAGGTTCAAATTTTAGCAGGTTTCACAGATGAAAACTTTGCTTTTTTGCACAGTAAGTTTAATAAGGAAGGTTGTTTTTTTTTGCTATGGTGTTTTTTCAAAACTGTCTCTGTCATGGGTTAGGGTTGGGCTGGCTACTAGAAAAAATGACAGACACTCTCTATTTACCCCTCTCTCTTCCCAAAGAGGAAAAGAAAGGAATAAGAGAGAGACTTACAAATTGGAAAAAAAAAACTAAAACAGCTTTAATGAAAATAATAATACAATGGAATATATTCAAATATATGCAAAACCAATATCAAACCTAACTGCCCTGATGGCAATTACATCACTGTCACTGCTGATGATGTGGAGCATGCACAGGGGAAGTCACAGACTGGACTCAACAGCAGACAGGAACTGGATTCTGTAACTGGATTCAGGACACATGGGTCAAAGGCAGAACAGCAGAGTCTTCCTTGGATGTCAGCCATTGAAGAAGAGAGCTTGACCCTCCTGATCCCTCAGATTTATACTGAATATTTATGTCTATGGGATGGAATAGTTAGTTGGTCAGTTTAGGGTCACCTGTTCTGTCTGCACCTCCCTGCAGGTGCAGCCTTTTTATTTCAGCACCCCCAGCATGGTACACAAGAGTTAGATATGACCTTGATCTGCACATGACCAAGTATAACCAAGAGCCTTTCTGCACACCAGTCCTTGGTAGTAACTGTAAACATCAAGCATTATCACTGCTAGCAGCAGACACTTTGTGAAAATACGCTGTTAGCTGCATAAAGTGCTGTTAGTTAGAAGAGACTGAGCTGGAAAACAGAACCACTGAACAGAATTAGTTCTGTCCTTTTCTAATTCAAACCAGGATACTCTCTTATCTTCTCTCTGCTGCCTCTCTCTCTCTTCTTTTCTTCCTTTTTCTTAGCATCTTCATCTTTCCTTGTTTTCATCAAACCACTTGATATCATTTAACCACACTTGTCATTCCTAATAGGCTGCTATGCAGCATCATTTCTTCATGATGTAAAAGTGGGACACTGCAATGGCCAATAAAAAGATGTAAGAGTAAATGACCCTTGTTGAGATAATATTCCTTTGTTGTCAAGAGAAGCAGACAATCTTCTTTCAAGTGAAAGGATAGGAGTCAGCCTAAAGAAAATGGATTGATAGAACAAAATTGGTTTGATTTATTCTTGCTTAGTCATAGACTGTCTTGCTTTCAGTATGCCTGAAATAACAAAACAGTCTTACAGTTTGGAAGGGTGCACAACAAATTATTCTCTAACCAGGAAAGTAACCCATTTGGTTTCAAAACATATAACAATGCTTTAAATACTCAAGAAAAATGTCAAGTAATTTTCCATCTTGATTACTAATTTTAAAAATAATTATATGGGCAGTTACTAATTATGGTCTTTAAAAAATAAGAGCTTTTTTTCTTTTCTACAACAAGTAGGTTTTTTTTCCTCCTGCTTTTTTACCAAAACCTATGTGATTCAAGTGCACTGCAGATAAACTTTCTCCCTGGACTTCTATTCTAGCACTGGTGTGGAAGGGTACAACAATATTTAATTTCATGACACTGCTACATGAACATTACCTAACTTTGTCAACTCCATAATTATCAGTGGGAGATGCTAATTTAAAGGCCTACAGGCATTTCTCAGAGCAATATGGTTCTTTACAAAATATGGCTGGGAGTTCAGTGTATTCAGAGCATATCTTCAAGACTACACACCACCAAAGTATTCCTCTTAAAAGTCCACATCTAATTAAAGAGTATTAGTTGTTAGACAAATGCATATAGTCACTGTTGCTTTTACCAAAGAATCCCACCAGGTCACAAGGTTCACATATGGGGACAGGGAGGGGAAGACAACTCTAGCCTTCACAAAAATTCTTCTACACAATGTTTCTTACATGAACTCTGAAAAGAAACAGAAATGAAACTGAAAATTGTTAAATGCAAACCACTCAATAGCAAGTTAATGACACAAAACAGTGAAGAAAAATTGATTTTTGTCCCCTCTTACACTGAGACTTAAATTTGCAATTTGCTAACATAGCAATCAAACAATAGGTGGAATCCAAAAAGTATGATTTACACTAGAGCAGAGTTTTGATAGAAAAACACTATATAATTTAGATTATGGTGTAAACAACCAGTCTTTCTGCATGTGGATTCAGCCACAACAGAAATTATGACTGCAAATAAAGAACTCTGTCCCAGACATAATCGGTCCCTTAGAGAATACACTATATCCCCACCCTTCTAATATCCCAATTTGAAAATGCTATGAACTATACCAAACTGAGAACAGAAGTGGTAATCCTCAAAGTTCAATTACAGACTTCCCACTTCAGTAGTCTTGCTGGAACAATAAAATAGTTTGAATGCAAGCTTCTTCGTTAAAATGAAGTTTGCCTCACATCCTGAGATATCTTTGATTGCTAATAGTTCTCTTGCCGAGAAACACATGAGGGCTCTGGCAAGAAATCACGAAGAGACGAACTTAGGATCAGCAGGCAAACATTTTGAGACCAATAATTTGTTGTTTTCAGATTACTTACTTGCATTAGGGGCTATAAATAAATGAGGTTGTATTTGCTAGACAGATTATAAGTGAGACGAAACTACAGCTGTGTCTGTCTCTTCCATAACAACCCACATACAGCTTCAACTTCCCTCCAAAATAGTCCACTTCTCTCACACTGACCACATTCAGAAGAGGCAAAATCCATTTTACCAGCAAGCTCCAGTTGGTAGCCAGAGGGCTAGATGCAATGTCAGTGTGGAGATGACCACCTCTTGGTTTGGGTCACTTGTCACTGGAGTAAAAGCAAGCTGAAATTTGTCAGTCAATCAATCAACCATTCAAACCTTTGCAGAGCAATATTAAAGAATGTAATTGTTGATTAAACTTTCTTCCTGGTGCAAAATTCATCCTGAGGACCTATGCATTTAGAAAAAGCTAACTACAAAATCTGTAAAGTGATTATTCTTTTGTGTTGTCCTAAGATTGAACTAAATTTAAAACCTGGAACACAAAGCATTCCTGTAGATTCATTTGGAAGAGTTTGCCTCTTGTTCATGGTTTACAGGGGAATTAGTATTTCTTATTGGCTGACTACTATGTGCAAGTGAGAGCTTTGAAAAACAGTAATAAGCCATTTTCTTCTGGCAGACACTGGAAATTTATAAGTAGGGATCATATGAGGATTCTTTGCAAATTTTAATCCAGTTTGCATTTTATAAAAATAGCGGTACTTCATTCCTTATGAGGCTTTGCTTTATTATATTCCTGGTATATACTGAGCTCTTGAGGAGAGTGTTTAAGGAGAACTATTTAGTGCAACTGGAAAGAGAAATGTGTTTTCTCTGAATGGAGAACATGAACAACTTGAAGACAGAAGAATACAGCCAGAAAAGGCAAAGAACTGAGAGTGACTAAGACAATTATGAATATTCACTTCCCAAAGGGACTGCAAAAACACAGCAGTATCTTTACATATCATTATTTTTACGTTATTGTGGTATTTACTATTAAAAGAGTTCGTTTCTCTCACAAACAGTGAACAGAAATTATTTTGCCTGCCACTGAAAAGACATACTCAGTTGAAAGCATTGTCTACCGGCTAATTTTTAAGACAGGAGAAAGTTGTATAATTAATAGTAAAATTGTGAGAAAATTTAACCTCACAGCTGCTGATGCTGATTAACATTAAAGAGAGCTATGTTTAAAAATTAATGAAAAAGAAATACTTTCAGCTGATGCCCTGTTCAGATGCGGAATATACAGCAAAATATGCTTTAGAGAACATACTATATAATATCTCTGATACATGATATTCATAATTATAAAGCTTCTCAGTCATTTTCTTTAAGTTGGTGGATCTCAGGAGGCAGATACCTCCTTGAATACACAGAAATATTGAGGCAAGCCCCCAAAAGAGAGGTCTCTCTTTGCCTGGCATCTGGAAAGGTCTTTCTGTCATTAGAATTCTAGAACTAGCATGTCTGTGTCCTTGTGCAACTATGTGTTCACCAAGGGTGAACACAGGAAAGAGAAGAACACTTCACCAGGAATGAGAAGAACACTTCCAGTGAACCAGTGTCGATTATACTTTTTCACAATCTTCTTCTAATGCTATGGTCTTCTACAGTCATTGATACTTACGATGTCATGCAGTCAGTGAAACAACAAATTAATGGCAAAGTAATGACCTAATGAGAACTTCTACTTAAAGAAGCACTAAGATAAAGCAATCCGTCAGTGGAGGGCCACCATGATGGTCAGGGGCCTGGAGCGCATGAAGAGCACTTGTGGAAGACAAGAAAAGGCTGAGAGAGATGGTTCTGTCCAGCCTGAAAAAGGCAGCTATGGTAAGACATTATGACTGCATACAACTACCTAATGGGAGGGTGGAGAAAAGACTCAGGTAGACTTTTTTTGAGCAACATGATGAAAGGGAGAGAAGGAATGGACACAAATTACAGCAACTGAAATTGTGGTTAGATATAAGGAAAAACATTTTTGCAGTAAGATCAGTCAAACACTGAGAGATACTGCCCAAAGAGATTATAGGATCTGCATCCTTGGAGATATTCTAACTCAGCTGGGGCAAGAGCCAGATTAACCTAATTTAATTTTAAAGTTTGCCTTCTCTGAGTGGGATGTTGGATAAGATACCCTCCACAAGTCCCTTCCACCCCAAACTGTTTTATAATTGTATGACTTCGTCCACTCAAGGGCTGAAACCCCAGAAGATGTGAGATGAAACTATATTTTCTGAAGAATATTGCATGCTAAGAGATTCAACAGTATAGGTATACATAGTTCATAACTGTATACTATTTAGTCCTCAAATTGTGTCTTCAAATTCTTCCTCCAAACCCCAAATCTCAATCCCAAAATAAAGGTATTTTTGAAGTCGTTGGTTTTGCTGGATTTTTGGTGTTTGGTTTTTGGTTTTTTTTTGCAACTGCCATCTGAAAAAAAGTAAATGTAACATAATAATGAATCCATTGCTATGGAAATGGTCATCTTCTTATTTAATCAGGCCAGCATCTAAGTGTTTCATGAATTGCAGGTTGAAATTCAATAGGCAATTCATGAGTCTCTGAGTTGACAAAATTTAAAGGAAAGAAAAAGAAGAAAGAAACCCCTTCCCAAAGGAGTTGGTAAACATTCTGTCAATGACGAATTCTACCTAATTTACTTTAAAGCAGTTAAAAGATACTCGGATCTTTAGCTTATTCAGTGGCCACTTATAGAAAGAGTTGAACGCCAGTGATACATTATGCTAAGCACTGTATAAATCATAGCTAAAGGAGAGAAAACCAGTAGCTTATAAACTGCACAAAGCAGCTGTGAAGAGAGTTAGCTGAAAACTGGGAGTATTGTAAACAAGCCAGAAATTTTCTTCCACAAAGGGATAGGGATCAATGCACTGAAATAAAGCCGCCTTATGCTCCAGGAGCCTTTATATTCATGCCAAAGATTTTTATTTTTGTCATCCTTAAGTTCCTGACACCAAGGCCAGGAAAAGTGCCCTGTATTGCTTTCCCTGTGAGATGTCTGTCAGGTTGTATAGCTAGGCATACACTCACACATGCACACCACATATGCAAAACATATGCTCATGAGTGCAAAGCATTTGAGATTCCACATTCACCTTAAAAATAACTTGTAGTCACAATTCTAAGAAAAATACTATTATTCTAATGTTTCCACAGGGTGATCTTAGTAAGGTTATTAAACAGTTGTAATTTGCTGGAGCTTAAAATAAGCAAATGGAGGAAGAAAATTTGCATTGCAGTTTAGTTTGACATGCAGAATAAGCCCAGACAGCTACAGCATCCTGGTTTGTAGAATAGTAATACTGATTTCACAGGGAACAACAATGCTGTGCCTGCCCTTCTTCAACATCTTTTATTGTCTATTCTCCCACCCAGTCAAGTTAAATGGAAAAGGAAGATGGATGAAGAGGGTAGGTGGAGAAAATACTGCTGGAGCAAATTGTGCAGCTCAAATTCTCCTTATTTTGTATCCCTGCCTTTTGACTGGAGCTGTGCATGGTTTGTTTTATTTTTCTTTAAAAAGGGTCATCTTTTTAGAGCACCTGATTGCTTTGCTCTTAAGTTGTATCATTCTTTTTTCTGCCTGCTTTTGTCTACCTTTCTTCTATCAGCCATAAATGTGATCCCATCATTTTATCAGGCACAAAGAGCTTCTAGTGATAGTTTATCAAGACATAAAAACCTATAAAAGCCAAAATGCATTTTCAATATTATGACTGTAACCTCAATAACAGCAAAAGTACAATATTGTTAAACAGAATTTCAAGAACGATGAGATTTTTTTCCATATCCTTCTATAACTATTCTTGCTGCAGGGGATGTGAAACTTTGCAACATGTGTTTTCCTTAACAAGGATGTAAAACAGGAACTTTGTATAAAATGAAAAATAAATATTACATGGAAAATTATTTTGTTTCTTTCAGTTTCTGCCTTTTTTAAGATAAAATCATGTTGACGAAAGATGGAAGTCAGCAAATGCTCGTTGTTTACTTGTGGTTTAATAGAAGATAGAGATGATCCAATACGATCCTCATAAAATCATTAGGTTGCCTTACTGATCATCAGTATATGTAAGTGCATTAGCTACTAATAATTACAAGCACTCCCAAGTGTATCTGATAATTTGTCTGGGAAGTAGCCACTTTAAATACCAGTGAGACCTCATTTTGATTGTTTCAGGTTATCTCCACAGTGAGAGTGTTTCAGCTGACTCTTTCAGGTGAGGTATAAACTCAGCTGCTCATCAAGATCTTTACTTATGTCATCACGGCCATGTAGGTGGTTATTGGGAGGCTGTATAGAGGCCAGTACAGAATACAACCTGCAGCCATAACTGTGGGGAATAACAGTGTTATTCTAAGTGAAGGTGGTTATTACAGATATCATCTGCTGTGGGTCAGAGAGATCCACAAACCAGCTGAGGAATGGAGAGACATATTCAGGGAGGCCATGAGAATGTCTCATCTAGAAAGGTCTAGGACTATAAATGTAAAGAATCTCCTCAAAGGAAGTTTTGACTCAACCCCTTGGTATGAAAGTACAAATAAAAGGGATTTAATGTAGAGCAAAATGTGAAGAACTGGAGAGAATTTTTGTTCTATGAAGAATTTCTTTACTGCTGAAAGCAAAGGCCAGACCTCTTCATGACTGGACCGAGAACTGCACTTACAAGCTCCGATAGAGCCCATTTACAACAGAAGATGGAAGTGCCTGTGCCAATATGATTGTGTCACATCCTCATCAACAAGTAAGTGCAGGTGACTTCCTCTACAAGAAACATCTAGCAGAAAACTGTTTCACAGGGGCATGCTTTGACAGGGTTGTCAAAGTTCTGTATATACGCATTTTGTATTTTTTACCTCCCAGTTTCTAATATTTTCGTTGTAATAAATATAATCAGTAGGTTGTTATTTATATTTAGCCAGGTTTTTTATTACATTATACTGAGAATGCAACTGAGTGTGTAAAGACATTATCTAACTCAAAGTGAAAGATGTAGTTGCTAAATATTTGACTACAACAACAGGCAGCTTTGTTGAAACAAGAAAAAAACTTCTTTAAGACCAGAGAAAAGGATATTGTTATGAGATGTGTGATTCACCCCTGAGGTAGTATGACAAGCATAAGCTTGAAAGGTTCTTGCCCAAGAGATGTGACCAGGTAAAGATTTTTATTTTTGTGAGTGGACCTGTGTGCCTGTTTTACAGTTCCACTGAATTCACTGGTCTGACTGAAGGTTCAGGATCTAAATTTGACAAAATCTAGAGGGGAAAAAAAAAAGACAAAAAAAAAAGACAAAAAAAAAAAAAGACAAATATAACAGGAAAACTAGAAAATTCAAGAAATCATTTCATAATTACTTACTATTCTGAGATTCTTAGGAACATGTCCACCATGGTAGAAGATAGCCGATTATAAAGAAGCACTGACTGGGCTTCAAGAGATGGGAAGCTCTGTCTAAGCACTGTTGGCTGAGAGATCGTGTAATAGGAGAGGAAATAAGATGTGCACATGAGTGGTGCTGTTCAGAACCTTAAAAGTGATGATGGAGTAAATGTCAATCACTTACATGAAAAGCTATAACCAGTTTCCTTATCATATTCACAAAAGAAATGTGGAAATTTCATGTTTTGCAATCTCCAAGTCCAACCTTATACAGGGACTGTCACACTGAATAAATCAGAACTGTTTAAAATCCTGTAGGCTGTTCACACAACTCAAGCCACCTGTTTTTGGTTCTGGTGCCTTTCTGTGACTTGCTGTAAACACAGCGTTCCCAAGGTCAGCAGCTGTAAGACTTGGTGGCACTGCTGCCCTCAGTTACATGCAGTCATAGTCAGATTACATCACTGCTCACACAGTGGCCTTGTAGGCCTTCAATGAATAAATGTTCTCTGCAGATAGCAGCTCCACATTCTGGGACTCTGCATCTATAAAGCAGTCACTTATTCCATGCTTATTTTTATGTATGAATATATAATCAAGGAGAGGGAGAAGAACAGTGATGCAGTTTAAAAGCTGCAGGAACACAATCTGTGCCACAGGCAGCAGCAAGGCAGCCTTTCCATCTACATTTCTGAAGGCTTCATTGTAAACTTATAACCTAGGAGAGGGATGGAGCATGTCTGTTAAATGCACTGCCCAGAAGTAGGGCAGAATCCACTTAGTTCTTAATAAGTGAATTCCTGTCACCGGAATTAACTCTGCAGCAAAGATAGACTTTTAGGCTATGTTTTCACAGAAGAGCTGACACAAGAGAGTGGTCATATCACCGACTATGCCTCCAGCAGAACAGAACAATTGTGCAACAATTTCCTGAAATGAAACCAACTCAAGGTAAAAACACCACCATGCTTAAAGAAATGTTTTTATATGTAATTCTACACAGACCTGAGTTCCACTATAACTTCTCTAAACCTGGAGTGAAAAAAAAAAACAAGGACCAACCTACACTAACATTTTTGATTGCAGAACATCAGATTTCACTCATTTGTGCTAGCTGATGTATTGTGAACTGAACATGGACTCCGCTAGCTCTTTATGCTAGTCCAAAAACAGGGGGCATCATCTAGAAGATCCTGGTGACAATATGCATGGTCCCTTCTTTCCTTCTTAATGATCATCTGAGCTCATAACTCACCTGAAACAGTCAGTGAAACTCTCCATGCAGACGGTCTGAAAGAGATCTCAAAAAGAGATCTCATAGGTGTGCTAATTAAAGTGGCCTTTTCCAGCTTAACAGTTTAGCATCTCAGACATCTAAAAAGGAGGGTTCTATCAGTAAAATAGTTATAACATGCAAAGTTTGGTAATGTAGAAGTAAACCAGGAAGTACAATTATGCCTAGCCTAAGAATTCCACACGAAACGTTAAAGATTAAGTACTATTGGCATATGGTCCACCAATGCCTTTATTGCCATGTTTTATTGCCATATCTAACCAATCTTTCTCTTGTTCAGTCTGATCTGGTATGAGTGTTGGGTCCCAGTGCATATGTTATGGGCTTTATTGGCACTGTAAAGCTGGCAGGTGGATTCAGTCAGTTTCATAAGCACTATCTTTCTGACTCCAGAGCATCTGTATACTGTGGGCAGAATGTTCAAAGAACATGTAAACTACTTAAGCATCCAAACAGGAAGTTAGATCCATGCCAGTTTAGCATGTGGTTTGTGAAATGCAAATTAAAATAAAAGGTTGAAGATGGGCTTCTGGTTCTGAAGCATTCTGGTGAATGCAAAGATACCTGAAAGGGACCTCTTTGTCATTAGATCCAGCAATCATTTTATCTATTCCTGAAGGGTGCATAGAGCTCAACTTTCCTGAGCAGGCTGTTCTAGATCCTTGTCAGTCTATTCCTCATCTGTTTGGCTTTTTTATTACCAGAAAATTTTAACTTATTGCTGGTGCCATTCATCAATGGACTTACCATAGAAAATCAGACCCTTGGAAATACCACTAATAAAATTCCTCCACCCTATTGCTGTTGTCACTACTCATGCCACACTGCCTTGGACAGGTCTTTTTATTTGCTTCTAGTTTACCTTTTGATGGCTGGCCTCTCCAACTTCACTGTCAATTTTACATTTGACTCAGTTTTTCAGTGCTTTGTATATTAACATATACAAAGTACCCTCTAGCTTTGTCCTGCTAGTTTAGATCACAGTCCTATTTTGAAAAGTAAAAATTCTTGGCACTACCAAAGGCATCATGCCAAAGCTCTTATTTTCTTCCTACTGTAATGGAACCCTGGGTATTTCTGTTCTCCTTTTACTTGTATTGATGGAGAACCTTTTATTATTTTAATACATTTCTCAAAATGTTTCTCATCCTTGCACTATCTGACCTCTTAAACAAGTATTTCTTTGCTAATCAGTCCTTCCTTTCTGAATATGCTTTCTGCTTCTTCTGAAATGCCTTTCATGAAGTAGCCAGCCAGCCAGCAGGTCTGTAGCCTACAGGTTTTTTAATGCCTGTGTTTTTTGGAATATAAATTCTAGGCAGTTTTACATCCATTGACTAGAAGGAATTTAAATCTTCCTTCTCATGAAAGTCCTCACGTACTCGGCAATACTGAGTGATTTCTTCATTTTATCAAAGTTTACCCGTTTGTCGTTTTGAAAAAGAATATATTTTAAAATAAAATTTTCTGTATCTTTCCATGCATTTTTCCATCTGTGATTACAAAATGAATCATGTCTTTATCTTACAACCAAAAATTATTTTCTACAAGCAGCTTTTCTATGACAGCCTTACTGCTTACCAGTGCCAGCTCTCAAAACACCTCTTGACTCATGGACAGTTTGAGCAATAAAATTAAGGAATCTTTAATAAGAGATCATCTTTGTTCTTAATGGTTTGGCATTGGAAATCATTGGCTTGCTGGTAGTTCAGCAGTGTGCTTTAATGTTGAGGGGAATTGTGAAATAAGAAGAATGACTTATCCATCAGATTTAGGAACTCCTCTATTTTCTAGGTCATTTCCTGGAGCTTTTTATTTCTAATAGTGTACCACAGATTAGGCATTTTGTTGTCAGAAGCACAAGATTTATTTATTTATTTATTTTATTTGCACTGATTTCAAAGCTGAAAGTGAGTATTTTGAGAGCTTTATAACTATTTAATCTTTTAAATACTGAAATGGAATCCTCCCCTCTTTGTGAGAGCCATAAATTTAATAAAAAATAATTAATTTATTGTTTATTATAATTTGTGACTTGACTGGATAAAATCTTACTAAAATACTGTTGAAATTCTTATTTTCTTAAAAGCGTTTGGATATAAAAGGTTAAAGGTAATGATTTAGAATCATTAAACAAAAACTTTACACTTCATTTGTGTTTGCAAACTTTCACGAGAATATCACAAGTCTACAATATTTCAATTAACCTTAGCTCATATACCTGCACCCATGAGTTTGTTTCTAAAGCCACAAATACATGTGGTAAACAAAGGTTAAGGTAACAACAAATATTTCTTCAGATTTCAGTTTAAATTAAAAATAAAATGAGCTCCTTGGACAGTCACCTCAGAGAATCTCAGTGAGATGAATTTAAAATATCTTTTAATTCTTCAGGAATGTTTAACTCTTCAGTGATGTTAACTTTACTAGCTGGCACTCATTAAAACATTATCTACCTACTCTTCCCTCTATAATCCAGGATGTACAGGTGAGATATGAATTGATTGTTAATAGCATGAGTTAATTTTACAGAAATTAAAACAAGTTTTTTCCCTACTGTAAAAAGGCCTCTATAAACTGTACATAAAAGGCTACTGAAGCCTGATTCTTCACTGCTTTCCTCAGTGTAGCTGTTCAAAACAGGTGTAAAGTATGAAACCAGCATGATAACATTTAGTATTGCCTTTGCACTCTCTTCATGATTGATCCCCCAAGATGCAAGGATTTGGATAACTTGGGTTGTAGGAAATAGGGATGAGTTAAAAAGGTATCTTTTTCTCTGAGGAGAGTGACCACAAAGGAGAGGCCGTAAGTTAAAACCCAAAGACTTCCTTAAAGAGATAGGTAGCCAATAGGTGCCAAATAGTTTCATATATATTACACGTGCATTTTTTGCAACTGGGTTGTAACTAATTCTATAAAGCAAAATGAAAATGGAAAGTTAAAAAGAACAACCACCTTTATCAAACATCAGATAATCTGCTGCTTGAAGGAAAGGTTTATCAATGTGAGCATCAACCCTGCTTTCTCCCTGTTCTTTGCATCAGGAAAAATTCCTGCCAGTGCTGGGCTAACTGTTACCCAGCTACTTTTGCAGTCCTCCTCCCATTCCCTTCTGAGCATGCGTGTTGTGCAGTGCTGGAGCTGAAGGTAATCAGTTTAGCACATGAATAGATTTTTTTATTTGTTTGTTTTGTTTTGTTTTGTTTTACATAGGCTATAAACCTGTCCAATCTGTTTTAAAAATCCTTTTGGTGTCCAGTTTGCTTAGTTTTCACTAAATTGAATTCCCTGCCTGACATATATTGAACAACTGGAGTTAAAATAGCAGAGTAATTTTTACTTTTTCACTTTTAAATGCAAAGCTCTCTTATTTTCTTGGAATAATTCTTCATTAGAAATATGAGGATTTGAGTTTCCCGTCAGCATTGTCCTTGAGATTTTTAATCATGTACCAACCTAATATAACTTCAGTGGAATGTGGATGATATTATCCTTCTTTGCAGTTTGGTCATGGTCTCTTGCTGGCTAGCACTGGTGAACAGGTTACAGGCAGCAGCTGCTGCTTTGATAGCCAGTTCTGTTCAAGGAGATGGTAACTGCAGGTCAATGCATGCCCAATAAAACAAGCTAAAATCATCAGGGGATCCCTAAGCAAGAGCCTGCTATATTGAAGAAGAAGCAGTCTTTAAATAAACTCTAAAAGGTTTCTAGCAGCCAGAATGCAAGTGGAAGCTGTCTTCCTTTGGAAGTTTACATAATCATTTAATTTAATCCTTCCTGTGGTGTTTCCCAGACACTGCTTCAGTTCTTTGATCATAATATGCTAGGACAAATGTCAGGAAATATGAGTCTACAAAGTGATGTAAATCTTGTTCCCTATTGGAGATGTGACTGTGAGCATTATCTTCATGATATTTTCTTTCTCATATATTTATTTCTGCTCTGTTTTTTTCCAGACTGTGGTGATAGAGAAAAGCAATGGCTTTCAAGCTAAAATCAAAGTTCTCTAGTATTCTGACCTGGGTTAAGCAAGTAGTTTAGCTTGCATTTAAAGGTGAGGAAAAGCCATATTAGCTTGGATATTATCTGTAAGATATGTTATAGTGTGGTATTTGTAAGCAGCCATTGCTTTTGGCATTCATATTATTTTGCCCTTGCTTCAGCTTCATCATCAGCATGTGTGATGAAACCTATTTGTATGCTTCTGTAGCATAGCAGTCAAACACTATCAGTCAGATTTGTTCATTTCTTGCCTTTCAGTAGCTTTATGGCCTTATAGGCTTTATGCACTAGACTGAATACAATAAAGTCTTGAAAATTATACATTTACATAAACAAATAACCAGAAATTAGCATCAAATAAAACCTGGACATAAAGCCTTTTTTGTTTCCTTTAAGCTTCGCATTTACCAATTTAAAAATAAAAACAAGAAAAAGAAAGAAACTAAGAAGCATTCTGTCATTGTGGTAGTATATACTTTATACCCATTTAGTGCTTCGTGTGATTACATGGCAGAGTTGAGGTCATTACACTAAAGGGAAAATAATGGCGAATGTAGAAGACAGTGAACCAAAGAAGAAAATGGTTTGTTACTGCTAATATTTTGGTGTCTATTAGGTAAGAAGTTTTTCTTTCATCTCTAAAGTCCTATCTTGCTTTTAATTAATGTTGCATTACTCTTTTTAAACATCTATTTAAGATGTTGTTAATAACATCTATTTAAGACATAAGTCTGTAGCATTAATTTAATGGAAGCATTCCAATGGCATCTATTATATGTTCCCAGTTAAATCAGCATGATGGTCTCTTAATGGATGTTTTAGTAGACATTATTAAACTATAAACATATTATAAAAATAAAACAGAACTTGATGGGTTCTTTTACTTCCTGTTGAAATGTTCTGTGAAGTCACTGGTTCTGAAAAATAACAGCCTATATATTTTTAATTTAAATCAATAGTGTTTGGTAAGAGCTAAAACATGAACATGCATTTATATGGCAGACATAAAGACAAATATTTACTGAATTAAGATGTGGCTGATCTGAAAACTATTGTACTTTCTGATCCTGTGGATCAAGTTCTTTTAGAAGAGGTTCTTAATAAAAATTTGTGTACCAACAGCCATGGTCATGCCTTTTCTTCCCTGCTGAAGCACGTGATTTGTTGAATTTCCTGCTGAAATCAGCTCTGGAAATGATTGTGAGTCCATTTCTTCAGAGAAAGAAACAGTCTTTTTATAAAGTACAATTTCCCATATTTTAAAAAATACCTCATTTTCTCTTGTTAGTTTGTGAAACTACACAGTGGGTGTGCATAGTAAACCTCAATTCCCGTTGGGCTACTTTTATGCTGGATTCAAACTGCAAAGTATTGTAAAACTTGATAGATCACAGATATGCCTATTAAGGTCTTATTTTGGTCATCAAACATTAGTACACAGGCAGCAGAATCTGAACTTTCTTCTTATTGATTTTCTATTTGTGAGCCACATTCCAGAAAATACATATTTTATCCATGGAAAACACTATTGTTCTCATCAATGAAAAAGGCTGGTGGTCATCATCTTTTCATTTCAGCAGCAATTATGATTAATTCCCGTTTTTTCTTCTGATCAACTCCATTCTGATGTGGGAATGTGGGAGAGAAGACACCTGTCATACATTTAAAAACCTCAGATAAAAGTGGCTTGTATAACCAGTTAGCTGGCATTTTGAATATGTCATTATCTCTTACATTTGGGTGGACCTTTTTCTGGAACTCTCCGAGTTTCTCAGTGCTAAATAACCAACCCTCCACGAAGCATTGTGTAACATTTCAGGGTTAGCTGAAAACTTTACTTTCAACTAAATGACTCAAATCAGCAGTATTTTCTCTGAAACCCTAATGGTCTTATTTGCATACAAATCTGTCATTTCATACAACAGACAAAGCTGGCAGACTTAATATGAATTTCCCACTGGCCTTGTTTGAGAGTATGAATCCAGCCTTCACTGAAGAAGGACTAAGCAAACCTCCTCCCATCTCCCAGAAGGACTTGGCAGAAAGGGCAAATGAAAATCTCTACTTTTCACATAGCTCTCTTGCTACCTGCCTATATTCATCTGGCACTTCATGATCATGCTCATGTATGAACAAGTGGTGTTTGCAGGTTGATCTGTGTAATTTTAGAAAATACATGTGATAATTAAACAAGAAACAAAATGATGAAATTATATCCTGGAAGTGGCAAAGCAAACATATACATTGAAAAGATAAAGTTTGGGGTTTTTTTTTGTTTTGAAACAGTCAACATATTAAACGTATGTCTTAAATTAATCCGCCTAAAATACTTTGATAAGTGGGCAGAACATTTTCCTGTAATAATGAACTTTACACTGCATTCTTTAATGTTGTGCACAGAAGCTTCTGATGAAAGAACCTGCCAGGAGGTTCTTTCAAGAAAAGAAGATGCTTTTATTACAATCTCCAGAATGCCCAAAATGCAACAGGGTACAAACACACTTGAAAGCAGACTTTATAATAATATGGGAAAAAAAGATGCGAATGCATGCTATGCTGAGCTGGTTTGATTATACAGTAAAGCCCTGAAAAAAATGAGTTTAACATGTCTTTTGGGAGAAAAAGGAAAGTTAAAAAGCCTGTATGAGATGGGAAGAAGCTGGCTACCAAATGTGCTAGTTTGCCTGTTCTTTTTATTTTAGTTTGGATGAAAATAACTCACACTTGTAAATCCAGGAAGAGAATGAATTCAACACAAGAGTTCAGTATTTCAAATAGATGACAAACTTCTAAATTTCCATTTACCAACCTTTCCTCTTAAGAAAAGAAAAACTGCTTCATGCAAGTTCTACTGCCCCTGTTATCTGGGGACAAGTCCCCCTATTTTCCAGTCATCCACCTAGGAATAGAGCGTAAAACTGTGTTTAGGGTAGGAATCAAGGGAGTGAGGAGCCTGCATCGCCCCAGTTCCCTCTCCGTGTTTCCTGGCTCCATATCTGGGACCAGACAGAACATCTCTGCAGTGCCAGGGTGAGTGACAGCCCAGAGCTTCACAGAAGTGCCAGCTGGAGTATAAAAATCCTGTTTAGCAAGGTTTTTGATGTTATTCACTTACTTGAAAGGAATGGGCCTATTGGAACTGAGATTCTGTTTCTGGAACTGCCACATGGCTTAGGACAGGCAAAGGAGCATGGGAGGCCAGGTACAAGTGCCTCCTCTGAGAAGCATGGAAGAAGCTGAATCCCTTCCATTTGAGATTTGTTTAAAAGAAAAATGTTTGTTGGATAAGGGATACCGACTTCTTGGCTGGCAGAGCAGGACACTTGCCTGAAATGCAGATGACCCAGATCCAATTTTCAGTTCCAATTCCAGTTCCAAATTGGATGGAACTGGAACTCGAACTTGCAGCCTCAATTCCCAAGCTAGCACCACTAACTTAAAACCTAGTAGCTAGAACTCCTGGGATTTTTTTCATTTTAGTTTTGTTACAGGGATTCCAAATTTGAGCCCATAATTGCTTTCAGCTGTAGTTTCATTGAAATAAATATATTCCTATAGAATTTGATTTAAAACAGATTGGCATTTTCTGCCAACATCAATGAATCAAGAATATTTTGGTGAGCTACATGAGAGAAAGATTATTTAAAAGAGGACAAAGGGGAAGGATAAAAGAAGAGAATGGCAGGGGATCAGAGGAAAATGTAGATAAGCCAAAATAAAGTCCTACTTGGAAGAGAAACAAAAACTTGTCTTCCCTTTTAAAAGTACCTCCAAAACATTCCTGGTTGGATGTCTTTCCTGCTTATAGTTACAAGGCAACAGACTTCCTGATTACCAGTAAGTACCAGATCAGAGAAGGAGCTGTTTATTAATTTACTGAGTTATACAAGTCAGTTTTTAATCCAGAAATCTGCATTTATAGCCAGAAAACCACCAGAGCAATTTAGGATCAAGACCCTTGATGCCTACTGTAGCCTGCAAAGCTTTCTCTTCTGCCTTTTTCCTCACCTTTTTACTTTTATGCTTTCTGAAGTAAAGTTTATTTATATAAGCACCCTTTGGTTTTCTATACTGACCTCAGGCAGAGCAGGATTCTTTTTTATTGCACTGACATTGTTTTGTCCATAAGTTTCAAAGTCATTCATCAAGGAGACAAACCTCCTGCTTTGCTCCTTTGAGCAGATGTGCTGATGCATTTTTTTGATTTGAGACAAGAAATCTGCATTCTAATAGTCTCCTAGCTAAAGAGGTTAAATTGGTAACCATGCAGTAATATAATTTGGTTAGAACAAAGGAGGACAATACCAAAAGATATTAGAGGTTTTTATTATCTCTCCCATGTTATTCAGATACATATTAGTCTAAATATATAATCTTGCCTGTCTTCCACCTCTGAGATCTCATAGAGATGGTGTCAAACTGGCTTCTTGTAAAAACTGCAGGAGTGCAGCCACATCCCACTTCAACTACAAATAGAGATATCACCTAAATGACCATCATAGAACTAGTGCAAAGGACTCTTGTATCTTCAGAAGATAGGAAGGGTCCAGTTCAACTCTCAGATAACTTTTGGCAAAGTGAAATGATTACGTAGGAATCACAAAGATGAAGAGGTTAAGAACTGTTATGGATATGTGCAAACCCAAGGATATGAAAACACCTACGGTCTTATCAATTGTTTTTTACAGATTCTGCATGGTCTCCTTAGGAGTGTATGAATTCTAGACCATGATGGTAATCCAGTCAGAGGCATAAGAACAGGTCACTGAACTGGTGAAGAAAATCTTAAACCAGGAAAAAGCTCTTGAGTTCTAAACCACCAGAAAGCAGACACACATTACTGAGATGTAACAGGAAAGCTATAGAAGAAAATTTTACGTGAAAGAAGTTGACAGAAACAGAAAAAATGGCCTTCTGGTATGCAGTTGATTTGAAAAATCTATTTTTTCATATAAAGCATTCCCACCAGTTCAGCATACACTAGAATATTCATGACAAACTATTAAATTGCACAAATCTGCAGCAACCAAGCAAATCCAGTGTATGTTAGTGAGATGATGATGCCACCATAAACGATATAGTGTCTTCTGGGAAGGCCTCCTGAGAAATTTCTAGAATATGCATAGCCATCTTGATTATCAGATGATATTCCTCTAACTTGGTTTTAGACAAGGATTCAATCTGAGGTACCTGTCCTGTACTATTAGTTTTACTTGTGCAGGAAAGCATTTTGCTATGGGTGAGACTTTTTTTTGTTCATTGTTTCTTTCCTTTCTAATAATGATCTGTTAATAGTTTACTAATGTAAATTCCTGTGTATTGGCATTGTGAGTGGATTGCAGAGGACTTGATGATCTTTAGTACTGACAACTGAAACTATTCAAATAAATGATATCAAATCCTAAATCCTGAAAGTTTAGCTTGAAATGAAATTTAAAAAAACCAAAACATAAATGTATGGATCATACCTGCTCCTGTGTTATTTGACACTTGGGTGTTGTTTTTACAAGCTTTACTGCATAATGTTTTTAAGATAGCCACAGATGTAAACCAAGTCAAAAATAAATCTGAAATGTCCATGAAATCCTGGGGCTCAGAGTGGAGCTAGGAAGAATGCTCAATGTCAAGAGAAACTGCATTGACTGAAGCAGTATTTTTATTTCCATGTGGTGTTTTATTATGGGTAAATTACAGTACTAATGCATACCTTTTTTTTTTTTTTTCAAAACTGCATTTGAAATATAATAAAGTGTGGTATATTAATTTTAATTTGGAATGTAGTTTAAACTGCATGACTCATGTCATGTTTATGATTTGACATAACTTGTTTACATAACAATTTGTTTTCTGCAATAATAATATGCATGTTTTGGTGGACAGTCATGAAGCTGACTTGCAAATTTTGACTGTGAAAGAGAGAATCTGAATAGTGTAAATTTATATCAAATCACCTACATCCCAGCTACATAACTTTGATTCTGCTGTTTCTTCTTCTGATTTGAAAGAGAAAGATCTGCTTTAAAAGATAAGCAGACTGACTTTCAAACTACAAGCTATGAATTATTGAAAAAAATGGTAGAAGACTGAAATCATGGTGGAATCGGAGAGAGAGGGAGATGCAGAACAAACATCAGAAACATACGGATGCTAATGCAAAACAGTTACGCTAAACATGTTCTAGTGATATAATATGACTGACATTTTAATAACAGAAAACATCTGAGAGTTAGTATATGAGCAGGATGTTATGTGGTTCTAGCCCAGCCTAGGAGCTACTGACAGCTGCTGGGAGAGGGTTCATGAAAATCAGTTTTTAAAACTGAATCTTTTCTGATTGGCATTCATGTTATATCTGTTATAGCAGATGCTCTTTGAGGATAGCCCAGCCCTGATGTGAATGTGATCTCTAAGCCTCTTACCCAAGACACCAGGTGATGGAGTGGGGTTAGGCTTACTCTCTAAAGCCCAGAAGCAGCTGCACAGTGTATTACCTGGAGCCCTGCCTACACCCTACAAACTCAGCCTTAACAAAACTGTACTAGTCAGGGCAACCTGGAATAGACATAGCTATAGTATGGACACTTGAATCTACAGTATCTTCAGTACTCCACCTCCCATCTTCTATTTCCAGTACAGTTCCACTGAGAATCTGCCATTCTCAGATCAGCTATTTTTCTTCAGTTAGAGACTGAGAATCAATAAGAGCACTGTGGATCTATATTCTTAGGTAAATTTGGCCCTGTGTGAAAATGTGACTCTGTTTTCCATTGCATGATGACCTTTCTCTAAGCACATATCTCTGTATTCGGAACACAGGTTCCAACTCCTCCTTAGTTTTAACAGCAAACTGGTTCTGCCAAGAAAACAGCCAACCTGAATACTTGCGATGTGAAAACAAGTGAAACCATTTTTAGAAAGATAGAGCTTTTTTTCTGCTACACACCATGTTTCTATGCCTATCTACATTTGAGGTTCTTTGGATTTTAAGAAAAAGCAGTTAATTTGCTTTAAAGCAAAGTATAATAATACAGATGTAAAATCTATTCTACTTTTAATGTGAGCATTGGTCTAAAGTTGAATGATGCGCTAATGGTATCTGTCAAGGGGATACCAGAAAATACAAAGGTTATTTCTAGAAAGGAAGCTGAGACTGAGCAGCTTCTAAGTAGCCATATAGGCTGATGTTAAATTAGGCCGCTAGAATAGCATATTAAAGTGAAGGGCCAGTATTCTTGGAGTCAATGCCATCAAGTGAACATGTAAAGAACCAGAAGCCAATTAAGGCATTTAACTAAAATGATTTGAATCTGAGAAGTTATCATAATCAAAGATCAAAACAGCTTCACACTCCTAAATTAGTCCTAACTGAAAAAATGTAGGTTCTACTAAATCCACCTTGAGACCATTACAATGTCTGAATGGAAAACAATAAGGACATGTCCCAAAACTGTCAGTCATCTTGTAATAAATGGGTTTTTGAGCGGTTTAGTAATGGAAAATTTAGGCTAAATAATGCAATCTGTATAGAGTGAGTCACATACAGGAAGTCCAGTTCAAATGCAATTTCAATATTGAACACAGTGTTAGAGAAGGAAAAATGGAGGAAGAACTTTAGAGAACTCGGTATCAAATGATATAGTTAAATGTATGTAAATGTAATTTCCATGTATAAGACATGGAAACTAAATTAAAAATAATAAAACAAAACACAACCAAACTCCCTGTACTCCCACAGTCAAACATATCTCTTACACTACGAAGAACAAAATCCAGAAGCTTTTAGTCATAAGTATCCTCTGACTTATTACCCGAGTTCTTTCACCAAGAGCTCCATTTTACAAATCTAAGTCACAAAAGTCCCAGATTCCTGTGATATCTGTGGAAAGATCTTGGTACACCATTATCAGCATAGTTGTACGTCAGTGCAGTTGATTACATGAGTCAAATCAGAAGGTACTTCTGGAAATCTTCCCCAAAGTATACATTAACGTTTTCTCACTCTTCTACTTCAGTACTATAACATTATACAATGCATTAGAGGCTGAAGGCACAGAGCAAAGAAAAGGTTTAATTACAGTTCCTTTGTGGAACATTATAAAAATTATGGCAGGGATAAAGAAGTCAAGATAAGAAACCAAAAAAAAAGAAAAAAAATATTGATGAGAAAATCACCTTAGAAATGACATCCTGAGACAGAGCATATTGATGATGAATAGTAATAATATTCGATCTCAAATAGAGCTGATGGTTCCAGCAGGAGCTGCAGAGATTATGTTGATCATGATATTAGTCACTGCTCTGTGGCTCATTAAGAGAATTCTATTTCAGTCAACTCTGCAACTCTGGCTCAAGTGGTATGATCTGAAGGCAAAGATTACTCAGTTATACTTTCTATCATGGAATAATGCATTTGATATATTTTTTAACTAGAGGAGGAAAATACTATAGAAAGAACTGTTACTGAAATTGTATTAAAAATGTAGTTCTAGAAAGTGAAAGACTCTTGCATATTTTAAGGTTGCTTCAGGGTATTCCAGCAACCCCTTGAAGTTAAAAAGAATGATATCAGAAAGAGCCTTTTTCATCTTTTTCCAGACATCACAAACCCAACCACCAAAACAAACTTTAAACTCACAGTATGCTCTCCGCGCCAAGAGACGTGTCTCTTTATTACTATACTAGCTTTTCTACTAGCTTTACACTGCTATATTAGCCTTACTATTTAATTTACTTTATACTATACTGCTGTAGTATGTATACCTTACACTATACTATTACTGCTATAGTGTTGCTACTTTACTTGCTATTTTATTTTACTTTATACACTATTTTGTTACAAAAGATACTATTTCATTTTACTTCTATATTAATTTACTATTTTATTTTTACTACTGCTATACTAGCTTTACTACTCTGTACTAGCTTTACTACTATACTAGCTTTCTCATTGCTGTAGTAGAGGTAAACATATTAGACAACTTGGAGATCACAACACTTAATTGTCAAAACTATAGGTACCATCCTCCCATCTCAGTATGAATCTGTGCATGACAGCTTGGAATGGAAGTTTCTAATATATGATGAGAAGGTGGAAAGGGAAAGAAAGTAAAAGGTGCTGAGATTTCTATTCCAAGGTTGGATTACATGAATGAACATGAAAAATATAAGTATAAACATAGATCCACAAGAGCTGCATATATGTATATACTATATATATTTTTGCAAAAGTGATTCATGGACTACAAGAAAAGTTGCATATGCATACCATATATACTTTTGTAAAGATGCTTAACGGATGAAGTCTGTACTGTCTTTTGAAGCAGCACCTTGATGCACACTGAAGTTTCCATCCAAGGTTTGTGTGCCAGCTGCATTCACATTGCTGTAATATGTAGCAGGCATCAAGGAGGCATATTGTGTACCACATTTGTTTCCCCTCACTACAAAATCTTAGTACTTATAGATCATCATAGACCATTATTTTGCATTTATTGACACTCAATATCTATTTCAAACACATATGGTAATTGTCGCAAATACAAGGGTGCTTTCTACTCCACAAAGCCCACAGTACCTCTTGGGCACTCTGAATTGTTCTGCAGATGTCCTGCCTGTGAGTGATCATTCATTTGCGCTCTTCCACCAGGAGAACCAAGACAGAATCTGTTAAGCAAGTCTTAACCTTCTGTCAGGGTAGACTAGATCATAGCTAGGCACTGCACAGCTTCCCCAACTTTTCAGAGCCATAAATGGTGTTCATATCACCAGCTGATCACCACCCTGAGAGATACAGCTCTGTAACAGGAGGGATGGTTGTGGCCCCTCAGAGGCGGGCTCGTTGCTTCACCGACACCAATTGTATGAAACAGGAGCAGGAAGATGCCCTATTTTTTGGCTGGTTCTGTCAAGGATGGGCATGCACATGCACAGCCTTTGACTTCTTTCATTTATAGCTGTGAATGAACCAGGATTATGAATCAGCAGTATGTCCTTGCAGCTAAGAAGGCCAACTACATCCTTGGCTGTATCAGCAAAAGAAAAGCCAGGAAATCCAGGGAAAGAATCTTTCCCTTCTATTTAGTACTTGTACGACCACATCAGGAGCATTATGTCAGTTTTGGGCACAGCTGTACAAGGAAGACCCTGGACTGAGGCCAATGGAGGGACACCTAGATGGTTACAGAACCTTCATCCTTCAAGACCCTCAGAACTCAGCTGAACAAGCCCTGAGAAAACTGTTCCATCTGGACCTGCTTTGAGCGTGTGGTTGGAGCAGATGACTCCTGAAGGTCTCTCCCAGTTGAAGTTATTTTATAAATCCATGAGTATACATTTACTAGCAGCACACCTTCATGACTATGAAATTCAGCACCTGGATGCATCAAATCTTTTTTTCTCACATAGCTCTCTAAGCAGAATCTGAAATAGGAACAGAGCCTCCTTTTGTAGGACCATAAGCTGGCCAGACATGGTATGATCGCATTCACAGTGAAGAGAGCCAAAACATGCCAACAGCATCGGCTAGTCTGTATTCATGCTATGGGATGCCTTCTCTAGGACATTCCCTGAATGTGTCCACCAACATATAGACGGTACAGAAAGTCAGTGGACTATGTGTCAGTGGCAAATACTGGTAGTGCAAAACCACATTAACAGTGAAATACTCACAATGCACTTTTTGTGTTCAGATCATCACTAGAGGGTCGGTGTGCTTTTTCAGGGCAGGTCTGCTGACAACGGCGTGAGGCTGCCCAGCTCCAGACACAGGTGAATCTATTGCCATTGTGACTCCTGTAATCTACCGCAGCTCAGTCTGCAGAGTAGAGTGTGTCACAGTAAACGAGACATTAGATTGTAATTAAACCAGCAATTTAACTGTAAATAACTTCAGCAAATAACCTTTTTTCTCAAAGAAAACTGTCAGGGTTTTCTTAGGAGAAGTAACTGCAGGAAAAATCAAACAAGGTCTATTTAAATTGAAGTATGAGGGAAGGCAAACTAATATAAATCTTTCAGAAAAAGTCAAACGTGGACACTTTTATGAACCCCTGTAAGACAAAAATGGCACAACCACTTTTCTGAAAAAAAATCAATTTGGTCAAAGATAAAGCTTAATAACTTCCAGAGAAAAAGCCAAACTGAAGGGTTAGTTCATAAAAAAACCTTAACATTGAACAGGCTTTTTTAAACTTTGGAGTAATGACTGTTGCTCTAATAAATCCCTGAGGTTATTCTGCAGATACCTTCATATTTATGAAGGAATAATGATGGTAATGCCTTCCTGTAATTACAGTGGGAAAAGTGTGGGCCATAGATTCCAGCAGAAGGAAGAAAGCTAAGGCATGAAGTCCACTGTAAGTCTCAGAATAACTTAATCTGAGCTCTCATCTTTAGAAAGAACATTTTAATTTACAGTTCCAACATCAAAGACCATATGAAATCACCATTTCTTTGAAAATCCACACTTAAGGACAAGAAGATATTGGCCAAAATCCTTAAACTAATTAGTACCAAACACTCCTCTGGGCTGAACTTTTCCCTAGGTTCAAATTACTGAGCTTAAGCTAGCAAGCTCTTAGTCCAATTTCAGTGTGGGCAAGGATGAGCTTCTAGTGATGAGAATCTTTTATTATCTCCATGCTAAATTGCATTTTCAGTCTGTTTTTATTCTTTTCCTTTTTAATTTTTTTTTTCTTCTAGGGATTAAATAACATTCCTGACTAGCTACTTCTGGTCACATACAAACAAGAATTGAAGATAAACGAACGATTTAGTGAGTTTTCCATTTCTCAGCAGGGAATAATCTATTACTGTGCTTCATCATCAGTCATAATTCTGACTGCAGACTTTGCCTCCATCCCTAAGAGAAAAGGATCAATCCTGATTCTTGCAGAAACAGCTCTAATGTCAAGGCTGAAGAGGACTTCTGTGACTGTCCAGGTCATTTCTCACTTAGGATTGGCAATGCCATCATAAAACATATTCCCAGATGCACAAGAAGGACAGTAAAGAAGGGAGGTAAGAGGAGTAGCAACTAAAGAAGTCAAAAGCAAAAAGCTAGGAAGGTGATAGGGGATTTTTATTCACAGATTTATGAGCAGATGGGGAAGATGATCTTGCAGCAGACTAAGTAAAAACTATTGAGTAAGGAAGAAAGTATGTCCCAAGTGTGCAGCTGGAGTTTCTGTTCCCTTAAAATGTCATACTTAAACTCAGGACCCGAATTAAAATTATGCATTGCTACTTTAACATCTTTAGGTCTTTAACATAGCTTGACTTAAAGAACACAGCCATTGTGGAAACTGTCTTTTAAGACAGTAGGTTTTACTAGAGATTTATACCTGTGTAACTGTAAGGAGAATTAGGTGCAATGGGTAGGACTTATTTTTTCTTTGCCTAAGTTTTTAAAAAACAAGAAAGGCTTTTTTTACATTAACATATTGTAATGATTAAAAATTCAGCTTTGACTTGGATAAATATCTATCAAGGTTTGCAGAAGAGACATTACTGTTGACCTTATCATCTTAACAGCACTGTTACAGCCAGAGAGCTCTATTCCCTTCTCATACTCCTGTAATTTGAAGGCTATGACATACGCTATAGAAAAAGCAGTATGGGAAACAACAAGCCTTTTAGTTTGCAAACAAAATTGTGCTGTTGACAGCCAGAATTGCCAGAGGTAACTAGTTTACTGTATTGCATACTGGCTAAAATATATAGCTGTGAAGAAATTAAAATTTCTTTTCACTTAATGAGATTAATGATATATAATTTCCAGTTCACTTAGCCATGTGTTTTGCAAGCTTTTAAGCCCAACAGTTGTCTAAACATCAGAATTGTACATTGACTGCACTTCTGTAAAATAAATACATAAAATTTTTTTAAAAGGACAGAATATATTATGAAATGGTGACTACTGTAAAAAAAAAAAATCCTTTTTTTATGGTTTGGCATTTTAAATATGTACTAGTGTAATTTCACTGTGCCTTTGAATGAAACATCAGTGTGAGCTAAATGAAAACAACCCCCTTGAGAATTATTTATCAGGCTACCAATATTCAAAACTATTTTCTGAAATTTAAAATACATTAACTAGTATGTTACCCTAATAACTATTTCCTTTCTTTCTTCACATGGATGTTCTTGGCCTACTCTGGATAGTTAGGTAGTAGAATTTGCCATGCTTCATGGCTGGGCCAGCTTTCCGGGGAAGCTTTATTATATATCTGTTCCATAGCGAAGGTTTCGTGGAGGTCTTAAACTAGAGATGTGAAATTCATGAAGCTTGAAGCCAGAAGATTTTACCTACATTGCAGTGCTATATTCCAATACTTATATTATTCACCATCACTCCACTCTCAGGTTGGTGTAAATATAAGCATATTTTACACCTATCAAGCAATTCATTTGAATCTCTCCAAATGGAGTTATCCCTATTTTGTACTGGAAACAATAGAATCTCCTCTCTTATGCACATCATATATATCCATTTGTAAAGACCTTGTTAAATCTAAACCCTCTCCTTAGAGGTGACACTGACTGCCATTACATAGCTCTTCCTTGAGCTTTGTGAAGGTGTCCAGGTTTCACTAGGACAAAATCATAGGCCTGCCATGGTCTGCAGGCTGTTAGCAGTTTGTAGTCAGTGAGGGCAGCTGACCCAATTGGCTACAGGTGTATCCCATCCCATAAACATCATGCTCAGTATACAGGGGGGAGTCTGTTGAAGGTTGTGGGGTGTTTTTTTGTTTGGACTTTTTCTGCTCTTCAGGACTGCCATCCTGTTTATTATGACTACTGTACATTCACTGAGCTGAGTATAACTTTGTTTATTTTATACTGGCATTGGTATTAGTTTGCCTGTTTCATTAAATCCGTTTTCATTTCAACCTGCGAGTCTCCTCTCCTTTTCCCAATTCCCACTTCTTGGCAGGGGAGGGGTCATTGAGTGATAGAGAAACTGCTGTAGTTTAGCGCTGGATATGGGCTAAATATAGACAGAAGATCAGCTCCACAAAATTAAATTAGAAATCCCACTTCCCATTCTTTTTATTACACAGTCATCGATATGTTGTATATGATCACCAGTGATTAGAAATTTTACATTGGGGAAGCCATAATGCCTACCACCCTAAGGCAAGATTGGAGATTCATACTATCTGAGCAGTCTGGAAGCTGATGGTTCATCAGTTTGTCATTTTAGATAGTAGATTCTGCCTGAAAAGAAAACCAGGACTCAGTCCAGTTCATCCTACCCACAATGGAAATGTCTTTTTTCTGGAGTACCACCTTGAGCACCACTTTTGTGAAAAGTAAGTGATGTTCAAAGTAGGGAGGAAGATGAGGAATGCAGAGTCGTCAAACTAAAAGAGAATCCCTGAACTAGGGGCACCATCTACAGGGGAACAGACCGACACTGACTCAAGATTTGTCCTTGTGCTACACAGCTGCCATCTGTTCAAAGCATATGCAGGTTGGTTTGACTTCAACACTCCCTTGTAAAAGAGTATTTCTGTTTTCATTGTTATCTCTGCTGCCACAGTGTCCAGGAGCCTTGGGCACAGAGAAAGATCTCTCTGTGCCAGCTGCTATACAAATGCAGATTAGAAGAGACCACCTCTGCCTAAACAACTTAGAAACAGCAGCAGATGTGTACAGATCAAACGTAAGAAAACAATGAAATAAAGTAACACACTGAGACAAACATCAGTCAATGGACTACGAAATTCTTTGATTTTACCCTCTGAATTTTAGCTAGAATTAAAACCAAAACAAAACCACAATGCTTGTTCTCCACTCCCTCTTTTCAACTCACAATCTCACACATTCCTCCAAAAATTATCTTCAAAGACTTACTTCATATGATGCTTTTGTTAGTTGTGTATAGCTGAATATTCCAGTATTTATTCATTTTACTGAAGGTTAATTCTCACTTCTGGGACTTAGTTTTCTCACTTTGCTTTCATGTATTTCATGTTCTTCTCATGCAGGTTTGGCTTCCTGACTAAGAATGTGTTTTCTAAATACATCAACATCACCTGCTATACACTGGAAACTTCACTGAAATCAAGGATAGGATAGCAGTGCCCTAAAATGAGATTCCAAGTTTTTAATTTTCAGCTTAACATACCAGCCCTTGGATTCATAGTCAACTGGGAAAAAAAAAAAAACCAAAACCAAACCACAATCAAGCGTGGGCATTTCATTTGCTAAAAGAAGTTTCAGAAACATGTGCTTGAACTCATGTGATTGGAATTTCATTTCTCCCATCTCCCTAAGCAAAAGCCAATTTCTTTGTCTTCAGGTATACAAACTACTCTCAAAATGAAAAACTTGAGGATAGAAAAAAAACAGAACAACAGAAAAATAGAAATAAAATGACAATGAAGAAAAAAGTAAAAGAATCTTTCTGTTAAAAATAGGTACTTTCGACCTTGTGCAACACGACGTCAGTGGATAATTTAATCATGACAGCCACAGTTCAATCCCTGTTAGTTTACTAACTCTAAACTCCACCTGATAAGTAAATTAACATGCCACCAATATCATTTATTTATTCACCTGCTGCTGATTTGCTCTCATGACTTGCCTGACTTCCCGTCTTGCACATCTAATTGTGATGGTTGTGACACTTGGTCACATAAAGGATGACATACAAAAGAAAGCTGATGGCAGCTTGGGCCCAAATCCAGGGTCCTGACTGCTGGTTTTGATATGCTACAACTGCTGTTGCTCCTGAATTTACCTCAGTTCAGGGACTTATTCCAGTATCTGCTCTTTAAATGCCATAAAACTTGCTGGGACAGGCCTGACAATATGTTGGTTTCATTGGCTTTGGCCCAGGCTTTCCTCTTCTTCATGGAGCAAGCAAGAGTCTTTCAATTTCAAAACGTAGTTTTTATGGCTCAGTTTGCTTTCTAATCTTGAGGTTTTATCTTGAAGCCATAGAATACAGAAAGTGAAAAATAAAAGATGGCAAAGACAAATATTGCATCATTTCTGATCTTGCTCTTTTATTCAGATTCTTCCCAGATGCTCCTGTACCTCTGGATCAGTTAAAAGTCTAAATGAAAAACAAGGGATATGAAGGATATAACAGTTTAGTTCTTCACTTCTTAGCGGGATTCATGATGGAACTTCTGAAAGGTAGACACTATTTTAAATTCTCTCTTGATGCGTTAATGCACATTAAAAACCAAAACAGAATAGTTCTTGCGTTTAGAACATAATTTCTTCTAGCTTTGCATGTTTCTTCCTTTTTTTAGTCATGATAGGACACCCTCTTCTTCCCTGAACATAACTGTGGAAGACATAACAATAATAAATACAATGATCATGAGTTTCATGAGTTTAGTGGTGAGCATTTGGCCATCACTCCAAGCATTCATCAAATGGCTCCTGAGCTTTTCTACAACATCTTTGTCGGTTCAGGACATATGTGTCATCCCTCAAGTTTCACAGCTTCCTTTGGTTTAATTAACCAGCATGACCGGATAGCAACTACTCATTTCCTTGAGGATGCAGTAGTGAAAAAAATTTGCTGAAAGGACTGGAGACCTCTTTCTGTATAAATAAGCTTTTGGGCTGGCAAGGAACATAACAAAGCATGTGTGACAGAAGGAACGTAACTTTTGCAGAAATTTCTCCATTGTAAATTACCGAGGTCAGAAAATATTAGGTGAAATCTCTACCACCTCCCTCCCAGCCCCTACCACACCTGCCCTTTTATTTTTACGTATTTATTTTTTTAATCTAGCAGAATCATCATGTATGGACTACTACAGTCAGAGGGTGAGAAAGTGGTGATATACTTTACAGGGTTACTGCTAGATAGCATTTCTGTTCCTTACTGTCTATACAATAAGAGAGGGCCATTGGGCTTAAATGATGTTTCCTGTCTTTGCTCAAATACTAAGAGTATGATGTGTCATGCCTTGTGAATGCCAGACTCCCACAGACTTCTGGCTGAGTGGCTGTTAAGAACACAGCATCATGTCCTCATAATTATTAGTACTGAGATGTGTGGTGTTTTTAACTGACCAGACAAATGAATCCTAGAGAAAATAGTCATCAATATCTATTGTATTGGGAGAGAGAAAACAACCACATCTTAAAATCACACAGGGTAATTTGGGCACAGATGACCACTTTTGCATATGCAGTTCAAATTATGGCATCTCCTCCTTTCTATAGCTCTGTAAGAGCTGAGATTTTCTTTCTTTTCCTCTCTCATGACCTAATGTGCCCATATGAGAAAAGTTCATATTGTGACTAACAGAACTAAGAACTCATGCAATGAGAAAAATGTGTATTTGAACTGAACTGGAAAAAGGTTGTGATTTTTGGAGGCAAATCCATCAGCACAAAAGTATGGGTGGGGAAATGACAGGATGATGATTTGTTGAAGGTATTGTACAGTCACCTCTGAGATGTCCCTAAGAGCTTCTTGACTTTCTCAGTTACCTGCTAATGATGATATACAGGATCCTCTGCTAACATTTGCTATTTATCATATTAAGATGTAAAATAGGTAACTTTCATGCTTGTGTACTAAGTGAAGCTACATGGAATACATAACCACTTTTAAGTTTTCTTACAAAACACTGTAATTCAGCAGGATCCTGTGCTTCTGTGCATCAAGCCTCAACTAGAACCTCTGTGTGGTACCGTGACAAATTAAAGGTTGTGGGAAACTCTTACATAAATACCACACCATTATTTTTACAATTTTGCAGATAAAAATATGTTTTCCTCCTGTGCCTTTGAGGGTATAGGTACAACAATAATAGATGCTGAGGAACAAAGAACTTTAGTCCATTGTGTTTTTAAAAGCTAAGCTTACATCTAAATCTATTTCCATTTCCCTCTGGAACCTGAGCAGCTTTTTATGTTATATTAAACATTAGACAAATAGGGTAGATCTAATTAAAAGTTGAAGAAATGTGCTTCCCTTAATTGAATTTGTTACAGTTACATTTTGCAGACCAATGTTAATCAAAGCTCCAGTTCAGAGTGGATGGATCAAGGGAATTAAGTTAACCCTTGCATGTCCTTACCTGAACACGCGACACGCTCTGCTCTCGCCTAAGCCACCGACGCCAATTACGACCCACCGCTCGGTGGCGACTGCCCGGGGCGGGCCGCCCAAGGGTCCGCCGAAGCGGGAGGGCCGCTCACCGCAGGCTCGCCAAAAGTACCGAGGGGCAGAGGTAGCGCTCGGCGGGGCTCGTCTCCGCCTCCGCTGCCCGCCGCGCAACCGCCGCCTTGACGGCCAGGGACCAGCGCCGCTCCCGGACCGGGGAACCCAGGTCACCCGACGGCTGCCGTGCCTGTGGCACAGCGCCTCGTGTCAACCGGCATCATTCCCACGGCAGCCCCGGCACCAGCCATGGCCGCCTTGTGCGGGGACGCCCTCCTCATCCTCACCATCCTCAACCCCGGGCCCTGCCTGCCACTGCCCGGCCCCGCCCGACGGGGCGGACAAGGACCGTGCGGTCGCGGGATGGGCGAGGCCGCCTCGGCGGCTCCACCCATGGTGGGCGCCGGGCGATTGGCTGACGGAACCCGTCTCCCCGCCCCCCAGCCAATGAGGGCGGCGGGCCGGGGGGTGATGGGCTGCCTCTCGCGGGAGGGATTCCTGGAGACGCTGCAGTGTGGCGGCGCTCCTGGCGCCGCGCAGCCCCCGTGCCGCCGCCGCCGCCTCCTCCCCGCCTTGCGTTGCCCTGCCCTGCCCTACCCTACCCTACCCTGTCGGCCGGCGGCCGCTGCCGCCGCTGGAACTTAGCGCCCGGCGCGCCGCCAGCCCACCGAGCGTGGGGGCTGGGGAAGCCCGCTTGCCGTGCGCGGGGGCGGTCCACTGCGCACCCCGCCGTGCATCGCAGCCTTGCCCCGGGAGGGGCTCGGGCGCGCGTGGTGCCGCCGCGAGGAGAGGCTGAAGGACGAACCGGCTGCCCCCGCCCCGGTTGCCAGGTAAGGCAGCGCTCCGTGGCCGGCCGGCGCCGCCACGCCCGGGCGGTGTCTACTCGGACGACGAGGGCTCGCCGGACGGGGGGGTCGCCCGGTCGCCCGCTGCGCGGGCGGGGGGAGAACACATGCTCCGGGGGTGGCTAGCGGCGCCGCCTGCCCGGTGGCTTTGCCCGCAGCTGCCGAGGGGCGGGCCCCCGCCCCCGGGGCGGTTACTGGGGGGGGGGGACGGACACGGGGACGACGGCTCAGACAAAGGGGGCGCCCGAGCCCCCCGCTGCCGCGGTGCTCTGCCGTCGCCCCCCACCCCGGCTGCGGGAGCGGGGCGCCGTCCACCCGCCCGCCTTTCATCCCTCCCTCCCCGCTGCTGCCCGGAGCCGGCTCCGGGGCGAGTCCGCGGGCCAACTTGTTTCTTGGGGTTTCCCGTGGCTGCTGCCGCCGTCGCGCTGCCTCCGCCCAAGGCAGAGTGGTCTGTCCCGGTAGCCGCCCGGGCTGGCTGCAGTGGGGCACCCCAGTGTGTGGGGCAGCCAATCGGGCTCACCCCCCGGTCCCCCAGCGCTGACCTCCTCCCCTGCCTGCAGGGCAGCATCTAATCATTTGCATATCAATTTACAAAAAGCCTTTCCTACGTACTTAGAATGGCTGTCAAGCTAATGCATTTTCTTTTCGTGCAATTTTGTGTTCTCGGATATTATTTCCTTCATTTTATTTAATGCTGCTTGCCTTACTTTGATTTCCGGTGTGTTATGGTCTGGTTTGTATGCGCACAAGGTATGGATAGGGGATCAGTGCTCTGCTTAAAAGTTAATTTCACCTATCAAACTCTACTAGGTAGAGTAGTGAGAAAGTGACAAGGAAGGTTAATATTTCTTTTGATTCCAGTCTTGTGAAATAAAGATATCAAATGACTACCAGCTTCTGGTAGTCAGTATAATATGTAAATGAAATATAGTCATTGGAATGAGCCTTTATGGCACTTGTTTCAATAATCTGTAATTCAGTCATTTCTGATAGAAGCTGCCTTTTGCTATTATTCATCAGACCCAGCTGAGTGATTCCTGTCAGATAGGAAGTGGTAGAGAGAAATCTCTAGGTAAATCTAACTGAAAAGCTTTCCAAGTGGAGTCCTAAATAAGCACAGAAAAGCACTTGGCCGCAATCTCGAGACAGATGTTAGCATCCAAATAAATCATTTCTTTTGATTGTCCGGGTGATGTCAAGTCTTATTTTCCTTATTTAATAGCCATTTGTGGGTGAAGAAGAAGGAACTCTGTGTTTATTACCTTGTAAACTCAATGCAAATTGCTGCAGTGCAATAATATTTCACTGTCTCTGAAATAATATTTTCTGTACAAAGGTCAGTAGAGTAATTTTAGATACACATGTGTTGTAGACCACAACTAGACTACTGATCAGCAATGGCAATATTGATCCTCTAAGCAGCTATGCAGTGTGTCATCTGTGTTGTGCGATAATCTATTACGCACTGTTTAAACTGCTTTATTGTTTGAGTTACTTCATCCTAAGAAAAGGAAAATGATAGTTGTAGACACAAGGGGGGGGACTCCTTTCCCTGGTGGATTGACATCTACAGTTACAGATGAGCATTTTTTTTTAGGAGTGACCCTGAAAAGGATATGTAGGCATCAAACTAATTTGCTTTGTGAGGATATGAAATGACATCTCTTGCCATGCTTAAATAAGCCTACTCAGGAAAAGTGTAAGGAGATTCCACATGTGTCTAGAATAGTTTTTTTTTTTAATCTGTCTTGGAAACAAATGACCTGATTTTATGTCTTAAGAGCAGAATGTGTGTGTTTTGATTCCCCCCCCCCCAAGCTTTTTGGGATTGTAGCTCTATTAGTAGTGTCTGAGGGGAATATATTTTAATGTGGTCTATTACTTGGCTTGTGGTATAGTTGCTCAAAATTTGCATGCATGCAATTCATAAATTGAAACTATATAGCTTAAAAACATAGTGTAGGCAGCTTGAGTGAGAAGAGATAATTTAAAAAAGAACCACAGGGCAGAAGATAATGACATACTGTAGGAAATAATCATAGTCCTGCACTTGCAAAAGCATGAAATGTTCCAGTGTAGCCATTTCATACAAGCCCAATTTTCCTTCACATTAAGAGTGCCTAAGTGAGCCTTATTAATCTTTGATGCAAAAGATGCTAAACACATTTTAAGGATTGATACGGGAATTTAAAGAGGTATCTCACAGACTAACAGTGCAGTTTTAAGTTTCTTCCGAACAAATGTGAAAAATAATCGTTTACTATGTGTATAGCAGTGCAAGTGGGATATAGCCTTCTCTAAGGCCAACAGGTGAGAAGCCCTTTAAAGCTGTAGATACAAACCAATGTTTGATTAAACAATCTGAAATGTTCTTTTACCTTAATCATAACTTAAGTCAGATATGAAAACAGATTATGTTCAGTGTTGGTTAGCATGATAGTTGAGAAGGTGTGAGATAAGGGAAGCTTCTGTTTGTTGGGAACCTAGGAAAAAAAATAAAAAAAATCTATGCTTTTCCAGCTAGCATGGAGAGACCGGAAACATAAAATCAATTTTTATGGTCTTTTGGAGGGGTTGGCTGTAATAAGTAAAAAGAAGGAGCAGCTTAGGGTCTTGACAGAAGTTTTTAAGCCACTCAGCTGTACAGAACTCAGTTAATTGACATCTCTTCACATGAAAACAAAGCTCTGATTTAATGTATCAGTCTTTTCTTGTCCAGTCAGCAATCTGATTACTGTTTCAAAAACGTGTAAATGTGTTTGTCTTTATAGACACATCTAAATGTGCAGATAAATTCTTACTGGGAACCATGTTCCAAGTAAGAGTGCACACAACCTTGTATTACCTGCTGTGGAAGAGACATCAAAGTTTGTAATACAATTGAAAAGGACAAGAATATGTTTCTGCATATTCAGAGGAAAAGCATGGAGGAATTATTACGCATGGATACTGTGTTCTCCTTCCCTCTGCTGGTGATGCACATATGAATGTGCAGCCTCACAAAGAGAAATACTTCATTGTATGATTTACTTTGATTCTCTATAGAATGTTTGTTTTAAACATTACTCGGTATAGAGGAAGAAGCTTAATTAGAAGTACACATAAGGGAGGCTTGTTAGCCAACTATGAATTTGCGTTTACTGCTGACATTTACTAAAGATACTTGAGGTTAAAATAAAAGCATTTGCCAGACTGAATAAATAAAGCATTATGTTAACAAATATTTTCAGGGTTGTTATGTACAAATGTCATCTTTGCTAGAGTAGGCTTTACTCCTTCCTAATATGTCCCAGTAAGAAGAGAGATTAGGAAATGCTGATTATACTGCTATATCTTTTACAGGAATACCAGATATCAAAGCAGAATGCATTAGGAGGAGGACATCTGACAAGAGCTCTTCATGATTTCTTTTGGTGAAGGGATAAGAGCAGGCTACGGGCAATCTCTTACAGGGACTACCCAAGTGATCTGTGCAAGCAGTGTGTGGAAAAAGTTGTCTTTTTTTAAATTAATTTTTTTTTTTCCTGAGGCATGTGGTGAATGAAAGCTAGATAGGAGCTGTAGCAAAAATGTCTCCTTAAGTATTACTTCTGAAAAATGTCTAATCAGAATGGTTTAGGGACTGGCTTTTCTATTGTTTTTTTCTGAAAAATGTCTAATCAGAATGGTTTAGGGACTGGCTTTTCTATTGTTTTTTTCACAGTGACTTAATGAATAGCACTTCTTGGGTCTTCTGTTTACTGTAAATGCTTATGAGAGTGTTGATTACTTAACAGAGAGTTGATTCCTTTTCTTAACCTACTTTTTTATCACTATTAGTCTGGAGGTATTTTCCCAGAATAGCAGGCATGGAACACTTCTCCTTCTCCATCCTAGAGGGAGTGATGTTGCCATCATTTAAATTCTGAGGTTTTCCAACTCAGGATGCTACTTCTCTGTTCTAGTCATCCTTAAAGATGTTGGAGAAATGTTGCAACACAAAGGAAATCTAGAATGTCTCCCGTGCAGCATAGTTACCTGATAAGCTGCTGATATTTATCCTTCTTCTAAATGGAAGGCTGTACAAATTTAAGTTATCCAATCAAACTGTTTGTTGTTCATCAACTCTGAATAATTATAACATTTCAGGAAAATAAAATTTTATTTAAAAGTAGGTAAAACCAATTTGGTTACTTCAATGATGCTGTCTGTAAGTTTCCTGGACATTAAGTATTTATGGTAGTAGCCAAATGTACTGTAGTAGTTTTAATAATGTAGCCACAGTTGTAGTGACTAGGTGGTACAGTGCCTC
Organism: Actenoides lindsayi; assembly: GCA_025331215.1. NCBI lineage: Eukaryota > Metazoa > Chordata > Aves > Coraciiformes > Alcedinidae > Actenoides > Actenoides lindsayi. Next base: position 16,596 of record WTSP01020731.1, on the reverse strand, counting down.
AAATGCACAAGGATACTTGCCTCAGAGATGCTCAGTGTTTTAATGAAGTTGATTTAAAAACCCATTTACAAGTTCTGTTTTGCACCTTTATCTTAAGGGTGTTGCTTTTCTGTGTGACTGAAGATCAGTGAAGCAGTTGCAATGTGAGAAACCTGGTAACCGTTACCCAGATTGGCTCAGAGACATAAGATTGTCTGCAAACTCCCTCATCTCCATGTGTTTGAATAACCATGTGGATAATTGAAAAGAATTGGAATGCTTTTGTGGAAGGTGCTGTGGAAATAAAGATTCCTTGACTAAAGATTCCTTGACCAATGGTTTGTCTGGTTCAGGACAATGTGTCTAATGGTAATACTTTTTCTAGAGTATGTGTACAAACACATCATTGACAGGTGGATGTTAGACCTAACTTTTCTTATTCTGAACACCTAATGATCATTTGTGACATGTAGTTTTAATATTTTATTTTTTTACTTATTTCCAAAGCTGTGGAGAGTATTTCCTTATAATAATCTAGTTCTGTTTGATTTCTATCATCAAATTCTGGAGTTGGGATGAATTCTGAAAAAAAGGTGACAATTACAATGTTGTGTGATTTTGTTTGGGGTTTTTTCTGTATTTTGTTTTTTTTCCGGTTTTTTTTATTGTTGTAAATGCTAAGTGTGCTAACTTAAGGAAAATTTAGTGGTGTGATATTTTGATAGAAGGCACAATCTATTGGCAAATAATTGAGGGTTAAAGATTGATAGTGTAATATATCAGTCACAATAGTTTTGAAAGTGATTTTTTTATGATTAAAAAAGGACAACTTCTGTTTCCTGTTGAAATGGTAAGCTTTCTGTTTTGATTTGTGGAAGACATTTGATGTAGCTTAGAGTGATGTTCTGATTGTAAGGAATAGTACTGTAGAAGGACACCATTGTCCATGTGAACAGATTAAATTTTTTTTATTTAATAGATTGTAGATGAGATAGTATATAAGGAATAGTCATCTTCATTATTCCAACTCTATTCATTACCTTTAACAATGATTTGGAATAAAATACAAAATCTATATTCATGAGTATTAACATTGGCACAAAAAAAAAATCAGAAGAGAAGTTGGAGAAAGTATTAGACTGATTTGATTTCTCCTCCTACCACATCTAAATAGGTGTTTTAACAAAGTGAAGTGTAATACTTTTGCCTACTTCCAGTAAAAAAAAAAACAAACAAACAACCAAACCAACCAAATTTCCATTTCCCTCTAAAGAGTGAATCTGAGAAGAGGTATGAGAGTTACATTCTGGGAACATAATCTGCCATTGTTTTAAAGAGTGGAGAAGCCATATGCAGCTGTAAACACTGAAGAACATTGAGAGTAGGAAAGGCACCCAGTTTAAAAAAGGCTGCTGGACAACTAGAATTTATCTAGAGCGGAGACCTAGGAATTGTGTGGTTTTGTTGTTTGTGGTGTGTTTTTGTGTGTGGGTTTTTGGTTTTTTTTGAGGTATGCCAAATGGGCTTCTTAATGAGACTGCTAAGTTCTTAGCATTCTCTTTGGAAAGGTGCATATGCTGAGAGATTTCTTGATTCCCATGCAGTGGAAATATTGATGCTAAACTGTGCCAGTATGCAAGAGTTTACACAACAGCCTGGTCAGGCATTCAGCTTCAAGATCTCAGCCTGGAAATAAAGTATTTACTTTTGTCTATCAGAGTAGCAACTGTATGGGCCAGCTTACTGAGGAGATGATACTTTCCTACTTGAAGACTTCAGATCAGTATTTCCTTTCCTTTTAACTAGATCAGTTACAAGTTCTAGATTTGATGTAGAAGCTGCTGGATTCCTGATTTGTCTAGTCTGTTTTCATGGATTAACACAATCAGCTGTCCTTCCACCCCCAGGATCACTAACCCATTGAACTTGCTGTCATTAACTTCTATTCTGTCTCTGGGATTAAATAATATTTTTTGTAAAAGATGTTGACATGTTATTCATGTAGTGTGAAGAGGTTATGTGTGAACTTCTTTTAAGATGCCCCTGTATGTTATAATCCTATTTTGTCCGACCTTACTGACAAGAATTTTCTGCTTACCTACCTAGCTGGTGTTAACCTTTGAGACCTGATTTAAAGCCCATTGAAACTGACAACTGTTACTTTCATTTTTGTCCCTCTGATGTGTCCTAAAACTATAAATAACAGGAATTCTGAATGCCTCTTACTCTTTCAAATCTGGGAGGACTAATAGCATGTATCCCATCGGTCTGGTCTCATAATAATTAGAATGCAGATGTCCATCAGTCAGGTGCTTCCTGAAGGACTGCGTTCTGCCAAACCTGTTCTGGAGCTGGCCTTGCAAGTGGCAATCGTTGTGCCTGGCATTTAAGCCTGTCACGAATCTGCTTTGTACCAGAATAAACTTGTCTTGACGAGAATCTTCCATGTCCTCTTTCCATATGTCAAGCCGTGGATGGTTAATTGGTGGTATTGGTAACATGGCCGGTGCCTCTTATGAAAGAGATACAGCTCTACTGAAGTGGCAAGAAAGAGTTATCTCAAGAGTGTCTTCCCACTGAATAGCGAAAGATATGTCTTTGAGTAGTCCAGGCGATGGTGAAAGACAAATACATTTTTGACTGAGTAAAATGATGGTTGAATTGCAGGTTTTTTGGATCCTGAAATTAAAGTTTACCTCTCTTCTAAGAGTCCAAGTGTTTAATTAAACATGTATTTATTAAACCATTGCATTTGATAACTATATCTGGGACATACTGATATTTCCATAGGAAAAATTCTGACAGTAGATGTATTTTTATCTTTTATTTTTCATTTTATCATAGTTAGTTTTCAGATACTAATAACAAGGAGTTATTTTGCACTCATTCTTCATATTCAGCTTGCTTTCTTCAAGCTTTGTTAGCTTACTCAGCTCCTAGTTAGCAGAGAAACACCAGGAAATACCCATGTGACCTTGGGAAAGGTCAGTTCTTCATGATATGCTGTAGCTGTGTAAGGCCTTTGCTGCTCCTATCTTGCATGATTGTTTTATTTTTGTAAATCCTACATAATAGGATTGAAAGGTTTGTTTTCTGTATTAATGTGTGTTTAGCACTCTTTTAGCTTCCTGAGAAAATGCTAAAAGTGAAAGCTTCAAATTAAATCATCTGGGACAAAACCACATGAAGTCACCAGCTATAGTTCTTTCTTGCATTTATCATTCTCAAAATGTATGTCCACTTTGATAATGACTTGGACCTACTTTATTTGATATGCAAATATTGGCTTTACAAATTGTACACTAGCTAATAATTGTGAGCTGTTTACTCTAGAATAAATTACTCTTTATAAGTATTGATGGAATTTCTGTGTTATAGGTGAGCAAGGCATAAAACTCACTATGAAAATCAGTGTTTTAGAATAATAATAGTAATAGATATTTTATCTCATTATCAAGCAGCCAGAATTCAGACTTTTGAAGTAAGCAGTGTCTACCCATGTAGTGTCAATTGGCTTCTAGAGCAACAACCATCCAGATGTCCATTAAAAGTGATAAACGAGACTTCTGCAGGTATTGTAGAGACTGTGTACACTGTTATTGAAGGATTCAAGTGTATTCCTAATTCAAAACTTTCTTCTGCCTTTCAAGATAGCTCCTGGATATCTGTACACATCAACAAGATTACGAAAGGAATGTATTGCATATAGACGAAAGGTATAATAATTGATATCATTTTAATGGAACTTCTCAGTATTGCTCTAGTTAGCTTTTTAAAAATTTCCTTTTAGTATTAACATGAAACCAGGAGCATTTAATTTGCTTTGGATTGAAATTTGGGTCTTAGAATGGCTCTGATCTTCAACTACTTTTAAAATAACTTATGAGTTCTATGTTGTTAACTAATTTCACAGAATAAAGCTGAAGTATTTGCTGGAAGAGATTATTACCTGGCATGCTTTAGACTGGTGTGACTTTATTTCTCCAGTTTAGTTCTGTGAGCGTTTTTATGATGAAGAAAAATCTCTTCAGTGTTAATTTTTAGATGTTTTAAGTAGGTGAATGTGTGGATTTGAAAGGACCAACAAGTGTGGACAGAAGGCAGATACAGTGAATACTGAACCTAGATGAAGACATATTTAGATTGTTACAGGTAACATCTTATTCAAGATTTTTTTCTTACATTAGGCCAACTGTTGGCTATTTCATGGGCCCTTTTGGGACAAATGTATTCAGAATTATCATTAGGCATTATGCTGATGAGGTAGTATAAGAAGTTAAACTGAAAAATACTAGTTCAGCCTGTCCTACTTACAGCTGTAGTTCTGGTAAGATACTTAGTTGCTTCAATTGGGCTTAGAGAATAGTACTGAATAAATTCTAAGTACAAAGTTTAAAAGGTGTATTGTAAATAATGTAGGACTGTGCTTAGTGTTTATCTCATGCTGTAGTATTTACAAAGAGAGCAAAGGAATGTATTGAAACTTTTCCACTCTTAAAGACCATCAGTGTGCTTACTGATTGTGATTAGTCACATCTGTTGTAGTTTAAAGCTATTGCCCCATTATTAGTGTGTGTTTTCTGTATGTATGTGAAATTGTAGTAGGACTGAGAGGAACTAAAAGTAATGGCCTTGGCAGAGAAATGTGTGAGTGGAGAGGCTCTATGCTGTTCAGTGATGGTTAAATTCTGTACATGTTGGTGCAGAGATAAAGATGATGGCCTACAGAAATGTTGCACTGAAGAGCTGCAACCAATGTTATTAAGTTAGTCTCTAACACTAACATGCAATAAGCATGTTCACCATATGGGCCAGTATGCTTGCAAATGTGGATACAGTCACAATATGTACAATGGCTATCAGTTTTAGCAGTAGTAAATACATGGGGTTTTCCTAGATAAGGTGCAGAGTAAAACTGAAATGGATACATGCTGAAATTTTGTGTCCTGCTACAAAGCAACTGCTTCAGGGCATATTGCTTTTTCCATTGGACTTGGCCTAATACTGTACCTCCAATTCTGAATCACTTAGACCAGAATTATTGTTAATGTATTTTAGTGAATCATATTTCCTTTTATTAGATGAGCTGAATTAGATCCCAGAATTTTATGTTGTTTGGTTTGGCTTTTTTTCTCCCCTCCTTCAAAGCACTTATAGGTAAGTTGGAAGGCTGCATAGGAAATCATTTATGGTCACCATCACCTAGAACAGCTAGTTACACTTTTAAGCCTATTTTGTTTTTGTAGGCTGCTTGCTTGCATGGACACATGGTAAAAATCAAAAGCAGTATTTTAGTTTTTTGGCAAACACCCTAACGTATGGTGGGCAAGTTTCTTTTCTTTTTTCTTTCTTTTTTTTTTTTTAATAGAATAAAGGAAAGGAAAAGATCTCAGGGTGATGGCTCACCTCTCCATGTCTTTAACACAGTGGGTTGTAAATGGTGACAGCTGTTTCATCAAGAGCTGCTTCATGTTTGTGAGAAGCAGTGTTTGCTCTGCAGTCTCTTTAGAACAGGGCCTGACATATCGTGTAACGTGTTTATAGTGTGCCTAACATAATGGGAACCAGATCTTTGACTGGGGATGTGGACAGGTATACGAAACAAATAATAATTAGCCCAAATGTTGAAAAAGTGCTATTATGTAAGGACCCCGGAGATCAATAAACAGTTCATTGCTGTAATCATATCAACTTCTTCATCAAAGGGATTTTAATTGTATCATGAAAACTCCATACTTGAAACTGTGAACACTGGTCTGTTAGGCACTCTGCTAGATAGATGTGTATTTTGCTGGTCATTAAGGTTGTACTAGTCATACTAGGAGACTTGGGCACTCAGTTTAGAGCTCTAATGAGAAACTATGCTGAGTTACTCTTTACAGCCTCTTTACTTTCCTAGTATAAATTATGAATTTAATAGTTTTAAATAGAAAAAAAAGTTTCCTATTTTCCAGTCATCTGATTTGCCACTTTGCAGTTGAAAACTGGGTGTGCTGTCTGGCTTGCTACTGAAGAAAGCTATTTTTGTGTGTAATATAATGCTCACAACTGGGATTTGAGGTAGTATATTTGCAGGTGGGATGGTACAAAGGGGCTGGCTGTGGCCAGGAGAATTTATATGGCAGATAAACTAGTTCCCGCTCTAGTAATAGTTAAGACACTAACTACATCATGCCAGGAAGCAATTTCTAAAGGTTTCTGTGATTAGCAAAGTTCTGCTACATCAGCTTCTCCAGTACAGGAGCCAGTATATGTCTGCAGACTGATGTAATTATTGGAGATTTCTGCTCCCCTTTTCAATGAAAAGTTGATACAGGAGAACATCTAGTCCTACTCTGTGATAGTGTAAATGGGAAAAACAAATTGAAAGCCAAAACCGTAAGTGCCCAGGTAGCCTGGCTTGAAGGTAGACCTGAAGATTTAGGTAGAGAATTTAGGATTATCTTTTTATGAAGTGCACAAGTCTGTACACATCAGATGGTTATCTATATTATGTCAGAGCCAATCAAAGTAGTGTCCTATTGATGTGGTGAAACATAAATCCCATATGACAGATGGGGATCAATGGCAGAGGGAGATTAAGGATGGGACTCATCTCATTTAACTTTAAATACCCTCAGAAGGTGATTCACTTGACCTATCTTAAGCATCTGTCTTGGTGTGAGGAGGACTGCTCTCTGGACGTGTCTGTTCCTTTCCAGTGACTGTAAAAAGTCTGGGATCACTAGATGAGACGTAATCAGCAAATTTTTAGTTGCCAGACATGAGACCCTTAAATTCTAATTAATGTGCCTAAGGCCTTACTGGGGAGCCTGTGGCAAGGATGAAAACTGAACCCAGGTTTTCTGAATCCAAATTAATAGTGTAAGTCATAATGCCATCTTTCTGTGAAGAGGAGAATTAGATAAATATTTAAAACTAGTGTGTGGTGACTGCTTAAAATTGCTTTTAACTATTGGAAATAAAAAAACCAAACCCAAACTAACAAACAATTGGTCCACAGTGTGATGTGGTGTATTTGGAAGTACGCAATTATAGTCTAGCTGAATTTATTTTACTGCAGTTAGTATTATTGTATTTGATTCACAGGAATATGTCAGCCTCAACAGTGCAGCAACTTTCTGCAAAAATCTAGGTTTGAAAAGAATATTTGGACATAAATGCTTTGCTGAATAGAATAGCAAATTTGTCTGCAGGAGCTGTGCAGTGCTCTCAGGCAAGAATAAACTTTATATCTTGAAGTAGAGTTCTTAATAGCCATGAAAACATTGTCAACTCTACAGATAGATGAACATCTTGTCAATAAAACTGTAAATAAAGGTCTATTGCATTGGGGATGCCAGGATTTTATCCATGGTTGTGGGCATTTTGGTAAAGTTGGTCTTGTCCAGTCTATGCTGATGAAAGTGGGATTGCATGGAAGGAGACGCCTTTCATTACTGTGAAGCACAACAGTTAAGAGATGTAATGTTTTCTGAAACCTGAATGCTAAAGCTGATATGGACAGTGCTAATGGCTTTGACAGGTTTTGGATCTTGTCTGAAGTGTGCAGGTCCCAAATAGGTCTGCACAAATGGTAGTAATGGAAATAATCACACTTGTCAAATTATGGGAAGGTTTATTGTATTGCCTCTCCTCTGGTCAGCAGAGCTCCTGGAGAGAAGAAAAGCAGCAGCTCAGGTGTTGCTGGAGTGTGTGTTTTCTCCCTCTGAACTGCAGTAAGTTTTGCAGCTGAATAGGGACCATGCATTTAGGGGTTAGCTTGGTGTTTCTTTGCTTGCCTCCCTGCTATAGTTTTGTTGTGGTTTGTGACAGAGATGAAATGTTTTCTGAGCTGTAGTGCAGAATCTGTTCAAATAGCTTTGTGAAATTTGTATGTAGAAATCTGCTCAGATGATCCTGGTAATATGTGATCCCCTTAAATTCTTGACATCACATCTCTTTGTGGGAATGCACTCAGATGTAAAATTTCCAGGGTGTAATTTTTTTTTTTTACTGAAGTGCTTTGGAGAAAAAAAAAGGAGGGGGGGGGGGGGTGGCAAAATATCTGCTATATTAAGGTAGAACAGGAACTGTGAAGTGGAGAACAAAGTAAGATCTATATTTTAAGCTTATGCAATTTCTTCCCCTAAAGATTGGGGAATGGCTATTGGTTTCATAGTACTCTGTATAGTAGGTATTGTATCTTCACGTTAGGTCTAAAGAAAAGTTAAATTAGAACAGTCTGGAAATAATTTGTAAAGGTACTGTTTTTTCTCTCAGTGAAATAGTTGTTCTACCTTTGGTCATGAGGATTTGTCATTTGTTTTTATCCTCCTTTGAGTCAGCTACTAAACATGTTTTTGTAGCTAAATGAACCTTTATAGGCTACACATCAACTACATACAAATACAGAACAGTATACCTAAAATCTGTCATGCTGTCAGAGTACAACTGTTTTCTCCACAAATATGGAAATTGTCAGTCATCTTCATTTTCTCCATGCCCTACTTTCCCCCCATATGTTGATATTCACCCATGTGAAAGAGGCCAATTATACTTTGGCTGTTGTATAAATAATGCAGAAGTTGTCAGTAACAGAGGAAGAATTGTTAGAAAACTGAGGGAGTGAATAAGGAAATAAAAGCACCCTTTTAATGAGGGCAGTGATCTCCTTCTATATCACTTAATGTTAAAAAAAGCTGTTTTGTTTTTTCTTTTTTTTTTTTTTTTTTAAAAAAGGCCCTTAGCAGTTAATTCTTCAACTGAGGACTAGATTTAATAATAAAATCCCAGGTCAATATTCCATCAAAATATTTTGTTTTGCAATATTTTTGCTTTTGACTTTCTTCAGGCTTTCCTGGGAGCAGGCACTGGGTCTTTCCCCTTGGCTGGGAGAGGTACTGAGCAGTGTCTGAGCTGGAGGCATGCCCTGGGATTACAGCAAGGTTGGAAGGGAGAGTGCATGTCTTCCCTTTGGCTTTATGGGAAACATTTGGAAAATACAGTGCAATCTGGAGTCAGGCTACCCTGAAAGTAAATTAATTAGGCTCATTAAAGGTAGACTCATGAACTTCAGAGCAGCTGGGGTTGGCTCTCATTAGCTGGTTGTTAGTAGAGCCAGCACTCAGGTGCTTGCTGGGTACAGGCTGACTTGGAGCTGCTGTAAAGTTGGCCAAGCTAAATAACATCCCAGATGACGTACAGAATTTGTGTAACTTCTCTCCCTCTTCCAACTGCTATTTCTCTTGAAATATACTCTTGAGTATTATTTGGAGAGCAAGAGAGAAGATGCTGTGGCTTTAAATTTAGTTGTTTGTAAGTAACCACTTGGAGGGTCTTGCTGACCTAACAGCAGTCTTCAGTGAGATTTGCTATGCTGTGTGTCTGCTGGGTCTGCAGTGCCTCTGACTAGGGCATCTACAGCAGATGAATGATGTATTATCCCTTGCCTCTCTCATAACTGACTCTCTTTTCCAATGCTTATGCTCTTAATGCCATTGTTAAAAAGGATACAGAGAAAGCGATAAAGAATAGCCTGCATCTTTGGCGAGGCTTAAAACAGGAGATGCTTGCTTATCTCCCTATTACTCTGATGTTTTTGATCAGGGAGCTGAAATTTTCCTCATTATCTTTACTCTTTCATGATTGAGCTATTTGTTTCCAGATGGCTCCTGTGCATGTGAGGATGGACATGAAGGGCCCAGTCTGTTCAGCTGCAGGCCTCTCATCAAACACAGCCTAAGGTGCTGAGTATGCTGGCCTGTTCGGAGCAGTTCAACAGCCCAGCCTGTAGCAATTACTCTGGTGCTTTCATTTCCAGATATGAAGGCTTTGAAGCATCATCCTTTTGTGGGAGGAAGAGATTTCAAGGTTCAGAAACTGAAATGCAAACCTGCAGCTGCCTATCACCCTTCTAATGAAACTGAATTTATCAATGTTTCTAAATGTGTCCACAGTAGCAAAATATTTTGAACTTTTTTGTTCCAGGTGTTGGTTTCAGTAAACTACCTTTTTTTTCCTGTTCTGCTATTCCAGAGTTCTTAGTGTAACATCAGGTATGTGAGATGAAATATGTAAATAATGATGATTTTTAAAAAAATTTATTTTGTCAAAAGTTCTCACCAAATGGAGAGAGATGGTGTGTGAAAATACAAAGTCAGCACCATGAGTTAGGAAATAGTCTTGCAGAGACCTTGAACAACACTTACCATTTTTTTGAGTACACAAATATGATTCTTCGATTCGTTTCACCTATGGCTGTGTTAGGGTTTGATTTGACTAGACATTACCCTTGCAGTTTTCTTCCCTTACACTTTCCCTTCTCTCACACACTTCTCTGAATAACTGAGAGGGGAGAAGAATGGGACATGTGATTAAACACAGGCATCTGCAATAAGCTCTCATTGGAAGGCAAATAGCACTTAGTATACTGGAAAGAGGTATCATGTATATAATAAAAAAATCCCATCATTAATAAAATAGACAAGGTGATTAGGTATCGCCCTATTGACCTTATGTTTATCAGTCATTCAGTGGGTTAAATCAACTACTCTTCAGTGATTAAAATCTGGATTTCTGAGTGCTTCTGTCTTCTGAAAAGTGTGGTGGTGCTTGGTGGGTAAGTTGTAAAGTACCTATGGTAAGCCACTCATCCAGTGCATTGTTCTGAGCATCTGGAAATCCCTCTGAATTATTCTGTAGAAGTGAAATTGTGTTCTTATTTACAAAGAAACAAACAACCCACCCATACCTGAAATAAAATCATGAGGTACTGCTATCAAATGTCAACTATCCGTGGGTAGATATACTTTTCCTGGGAGAAGATTTTAGGAAAATAATCTGGTACAAGGAAAGTTTTCCCAAATTGGCATATCTGAGCTGGGAATCTTTTCAGACAACGTGTTGTTAATATGTCTGCTTGTGATGATATATCAGAGAGATTAAGAGAATTCTATGAAATATTTCAAATAGCTTATGAAAAGAGCATAGTTTTCTGTTGCTTTTTTTTTTTCCAGTAACTCTTTTAAACTCCTATTACAGTTGCAGAGACACTGCTTTAATCTAAGCAATGTTATTGAACCCTAACACTTTTCATTATTATTTATTATGAAATGTGTGGTCTTCTGAAACCTTAGTCATCTGGTCATTATTGCAGCAAGACTGTTGTAAGACTTTTTGTGTGGCTTAAATTTTCTGAGTTTATTTAGGAATTTTCACTTGGAAATCAAAGAAGTTTTTACCTCTGCTGTATTGTATAGCAGTGTTTAAAAATAACTGTAAGTTCAGATGGCTATCACATCAAATAGCTGCAAAAGGACACAGAAGTCCCATGTGGAAAACACGTTGGTCACATGATGTAAACACTTCAAAGAATGCTGATTTTTTTTTTTCCAGACTTCTTAACACAGAATGCTAGTAAAAGAAAACATTTAGAAGTAAATTTCTGTTGCCGAAGTAGCTCCAGTTTCTGTTCAACAGCAGAGAATCAGTCATTAATCAAATCACTTGGTGATATTGAACACTTCAGGCATATTAACTTTTGTCAAAATGAGAAGTCCTTTTTCATTATTCATGTTATAAAAAAGAACTCTAAATTCTTGTTTGTGTGATTAGTTTGTACAATGTTGTTTGAGTTCATCAAAGCTCCTGAACTCTTAATTATGCAAGTAAGTGGACATTAAATTTACTCTCCATATTGCAAAATGTCTTAATACTTTCTGTTGACAGCTGAACAAAAACTAGGTGTAGAAAAAAGTATAAACGTATTTCAGCTTTCAGTAGATTATAGTTCTTGAAGAAAAAATCAATTATGCTGACCATAGCAATAATCACATTACATGTAAAGAATCCAAAGGTTACTTTCCCAGAAACAGTAGAAGAGAAAACTGCACAAGAATCAGCTTCCATGTTAGAGGATAGTGACCTATTATTCTATTCAGTCTAAGGTTGTGCTTCATTGCCTTCAGAATAGATCTACTTGGGACATATGCCCAAACTCAAGATGTGGTCAATGTGCTACTACGATTATTTTGTTGTTGAAGAGCCTTTTTGCCGGAGAAAGAATTATCCAAGACAGATGCTACTATGACAAACAGCTTGATACTCACTACAATAGATGCTGAAAAGTTTTTAATATGATAAGAATATAACAGAGTCAAGATCATAAATACTTAATAGTCTTGCCCACTTTAAGCATATATGGGAGGCAATACTTGACAGAACTCCCCAGGTTTTTGGGGTGAAGGGCAAAACTGCATAGCTAAATATTATTCCTGTTTATGCAGGTCATGATTTGTAAATGACTGATTCTATCAGCAGTGCCCAGCTTGAAGCACATTTGGAAGTGTCTTGTTTTCAGCATGTGCTGGGCATACATCCTGCTAAAGCCAAGCTTTATCCATGCTTGGCCCAAAGGCAAGTTTTGCTCATATGTTATAGAAATTGAGAGAGAGGCACTTCAAGCACATGACTGATACAACTTCAAGCAAGCTTCCTGATGGAAAGTCTAATTCTATGTTATAGACCTATCTTCCTCATTCAGGATGTCTTGTGTACTGGTCAGGTACATCTCATGTAGGGTCATTGAGATAAGCATAGCTGTGCTGTGTAATGTGTGATTAATAGGTAAAACACACTGTGCTACACCAGTACAGTGTCTTTTAGGAGTTCCTTCAAGCTGGCACCAAGTCCTTTGTCTTTTCAATACCCACTGAGTAGATGCCTATAAAAGTATTACTACAAATTTTGGTACAGCTTCAGTGTCACATGACTTAACCGTTTTAAAGTTAGCTATCTAGTCCAAACTGAAGGGTGACTTTCTATCATTAAAAGACTGAGAAGAGGGATTACATCATTGTCCCCATTTTAGATAGTCATTTTAGGATGAGGAATCATCCTTTAGTGCTGGAGGTCTTTCACTGTTGCTTACAGTGGGAGCCAAAGTAGCTATTAGTCTAGGAGGATGAAATGTCTGCATCAAAAAGATTCTCTAATTCCCACCATTTAAGGGTCAAAAGTTAAATGGAATTTTTGAAGTGTTCATTTAGGCAAAGATTTTTTTAAGAATTTTTCTGCTATTCTATTTGTGAAAACAAGTAGATGGCATTGACATCTGTTCAGTGAGCAAAGTTAATTGATGGTAATTTTCACAATAAAAGGCTTTGTGTAGAGTCGTACTGGAAGTATAAACAGGTAGATAAATGAAGGCAAAAATGTTCGTTTTTCTACTTTACATGTATATTTTTGTTCTGGGTTTTTATCCTGTGAATATTGCTCAGGTTTTTTTATGCCTCTTGGACTTTAGGTTTAGTATCATACAGCATGATACTGGAGATGGCTTTGAGTATCGAATAAGGTAAATTTCAAATTAATCAGTTTTAATCAGTACTAGCTGTAGTATGACCATTCTACTGCATCTGATATTTTTTCTAGTGTGATCAAGCTTCTAAACATCAGTGTGTGTTTTATTTTGCTTTGTCTAATCATAGATTGGAAAACTCTTTATACACAGTTGTCTAAAAAAATGGACTAAGTAGGTTTTTACTTAGTATCACAGAATGCTATTGAATAAAGATGAAAAACGTGTCCATGTTCCAAACATACTCTGTGATCTGATGCATATGTCTCTTGTCAATGTAGTTGTTTTTTATTCACACTTGTAACTGATACATATATAGGTGCAGATTCTCATATATGATATTTTGGTTTTGCAAACCTGAATGAATTTCTAAGCCTCCTAAGGAACAAAATAAAACACAAACTGCATGGTGACGTAAAATGCTACTAAGATGTTTCTGTTGAGTACTTTTCAGTGCCCTGCTGTTTACATGATCACTTAATGGGATCCAGAGAGACCAGCCACTAGGCACTTTTTCTTAAGGTCTTGGCAGCAGGATGCCTACTGTTGCACTGAAACAGATTCCTGAAAATCATGTAATATCTCAAAAGAAATATCTTGCTCATGCTGCTTCTGACTGCATATGTGGTACTGTGAATACCACATTTAAGTAATACTGTTACTACTTTAGCTGAGTTGAAAGTGCACATGTGACTACATAGATCTATGTACAGTATACATAGGTATTGCACAACTTACACGTGTGCTGTGTCTTTGCCTATTGTGATTGTGTTTGTTCTGGTCCTGGGCATGTCTTTTCTATTCTTAAGGAGTTCATGCCTTCTGTCATTCTGTCATCCCATATTTGTGAGGGAGAACTGGGAGATGCTAAATAAGTGTCATTTAGCCAGGATACTTCAGGAGTGTCCTTGCTGTATAGTCTTGGGTAGCCACACTTTGAGCATTTAAGTATTGTGTGCAAAAAGCCTCTCCAGATTGTCAGAATGGAGCCTTTGATTATAGAGTTTTTATGGATGTACAGACTTGAGGATGAGTATGGAATTGTTCTGGTTGGAAGAGACCTTTAAGATCATCACATCCAGCTGTTTACCCAGCACTGCCCTGTCAGTCACCACTAAATGTCCTTCAGTGCTGCATCTACATGTCTTTTTAAATACCTCCAGGGATGGTGACTCCACTACTTCCCTGGGAAGTCTGTTCCAATGCTTGGTAACTCAAGTGAAGATATTTTTCCTAATATCTGATCTGAACTTCCACTGGTACAACTTGAGGTGGTTTCCACTTGTCCTATAGCTTGCTCCATGGAACAACAGACCAACTTCGACCCATCTACAGCCTCCTTTCAGGTAGCTGTAGAGTGATAAGGTCTTCCCTCAGTCTCCCTTTCTCCAGGCTAAACAACCCCAGCTATCGCAGCTGCTCCTCATAAGTCTTATTCTCTAGACCCTTCACTTGCTTCATTGCTCTTCTATGGACATACTCCAGAACCTCAATGTCCTTACTGCAGTGAAGGGCCCAAAACTGAACACAGTACTTGAGGTGTGGTCTCACTACTACCAAGAACACTTTCCTAGTCCTGCTGGCTACACTATTACTGATGCAGGCCAGGATGCTGTTGGCCTTCTTGGCCATCTGGGCAAACTCCTGGCTCATATTCAGCCAGCTGTTGACTAACACACCCATGTCCGTTTCTTCTGGGCAGCTTTCCAGCCACTCCTCCCTAAGCCTATAGCATTGCAGGTGGTTGTTGTGACCCAAGTGCAGGATCTGGCACTTGCTCTTGTTAAACCTCATAGCATTGGCCTTGGCCCATTGATCCAACCTGTCCATATCCCTCTGTAGAGCCTTCCTACATTCAGGCAGATCAACACACCTGCCTAACTTGGGGTCATGGTCAAGCTTGATGAGGGTGCCCTCGATCCCCTGATCTAGACAACTGATAAAGTTATTGAAGAGAACTGGCCCCAAGCCCTGGGGAACACCACTTGTGACCAGCTTCCAGATGGATTTAACTCCATTTACCACCACTCTCTGGGCCCAGCCATCCAGACAATTTTTTATCCAGCAAAATAAATGTCAGTCCAAGCCCTGAGCAGCCAGTTTCCCCAGGAGAGTGCTGTGGGAAACAGTGGCAAAAGCTTTACTAAATTCTAGGTAGACAATAGCCACAGCTTTTTCCTCATCCACTAAGCAGGCCACCTTGTTATAGAAAGAGATCACGTAGTCAAGCAGGACTTGACTTTCGTAAACCCATGTGGAATGGGCCTGATCACCTCGTTGTCCTGTGTGTGCCTTGTGATCATGTTCAAGATGATCTGCTCCGTAACCTTTCCTGTCACTGAGGTCAGGCTGACAGGTCTGTCGTTCCCTGGATCCTCCTTCTGGCCCTTCTTGGAGATGGGTGTCACATTTGCAAACTTCCAGTCAGCTGTGATTTCCCCAGTTAGCCAGGACTGCTGATAAATACGGGGAAGTGCCTTGGTGAGCACTTCTGCCAGATCCCTCAGTACCCTCCTTGGGTGGATTTCATCTGGCCCCATAGACTTTGTGTATTTACATGGTATAGTAAATATGTGCATGTAAATATGTATACCAATACTGGGTATTTTATGTCCTTAAGGATAGCGTGAGCATATGTAATTATTCTGTTCAAATTACCTGTATTAGCTGCCCATCAGTTAAGTTAAACAAAAAAGTTAGCAGCTCTGAAACATTATTTATTCTAAATTATTTTTTATGCAAATTAGATGTTCTTTTAATAAAACACAATAAAATGACATGTAAAGAAGCAACTACAAAGGCTACAAATTGATGACTGTAATGCCGGTGTTAAGCACTAGAAAAAATTAAGCAGCCTCGGAAGAGTTATCCTCTGTCACTTGCTATTTCTTTCCCAAACACAAGTTTCCAAGCTCTTCTCCGCACCAACAAGTGCTGACACCCTTTTCTGACAATTCTGTTGAAGGCAGAACGGACGGAGTCATCCTCGAATGCTCTGAGGAAGGAACCAGAAGAGGACCTGAGCCAAGCCAAGCAGAGCTGGCGGAGTGGTCCAAGAGGGGAGAAGAGTCACAGACCCTTTAGATCCTTCAGCTTTATACTGCATATGATGTATATGGGCTGGAATACTTCGTTGGTCAGTTTGGGGTCACCTGTCCTGGCCGCTCCTCCCTGCAGGTGCAGCCTTTCACTTTTCTGCACCCCCCCAATGTGGTACACAAGATCCAGCAGTGGCCTTGGTCTGCATACCAATCCTTGGTAGTAACTCTAAACATGAG
>WTSP01020730.1:24153-35867 GCA_025331215.1 Actenoides lindsayi | reverse complement strand
GTGGCCCGAGGGGAGCGCGCGCTGCACGAGTCACGCCTCTCCGAGCCGTGGGTCCGGTGCCCGCCGTGTGCCGCAGCCCCAGGGGCGGCTTCCAGCCCGGCCTGGCTCCTGCCGCCCGGGGCGGTCTGTGTGACCCTGGGGGCTGCGTTGGCTGGACCCTCGGCATAGCTGGGGGCCTGGGTTGCTTCCCAGAGCAGCTCCGGCTCCGCTGGGAGCGGGTGGGTGTGAGGAAAGCCTGAGGGGACCCGGGGAGAAAATGAACAGCAAAAGGTACCAAGGGCGAGGGGGAATGGTTGGAATGGTTGGACACCTGATACACCTGGCACAGGCTCAGGCACTGGGCGGTCGTTTTCGTGGATGTTTTGTTATTTTCAGCGAAGTTCATTAAAGGGACTCAAGGGCGTGTTGGGGAAGACCATCGTCTGGTGCTGGAGTCGACTGAGAGTCAGTAAATGTGGCTTCAGCTGTGGCTCTGCTACTGCTTTGGGGGTTGACCTTGGGCAAGTCGTGGTGCCTCAGTTTCCCTGCTGTTTGAAAGAAAAGAGCCACATGAGCTGGTGGTTATCTCGTGGCCATGGGCACATCCTCCCTCGGCACTGGTGAAAGATAGTGTATTTAAAGGTGGTGCCTCTTTGAGGGCACTGGTGAAGGCACAGCATCACACGCTGCTTTTCCTCTCTGCTTTACGAGCTGCAAATGACCGAGTCCTTTCCATTTTTACTGCTGGAGAAGCTCAGATATAAAGGGAAGGGTTTACGTGCAGGCTTACGTGGTGTCAGCAAAGAGTTAAGACCCACAAATCCTGGCTCTCCAAGGCTGGTAGTAAATCCTGAGTTTCCTGCATCTCAGAAGAATCCCTACAAACTTCAAGCAAACAGTCTCCTCAATGAAGTGTCTGTCTGTGGCAGTTCTGAGTCACTAGTTGCTCAGTGCTCCAGCTTTCTAGGCACTGTACCAAAAAGGAAGGTAACAGAGCCTGCTGCTTGAGCTGTTCCGTGCAGTAATTTAAATGAATTTCTGCTAGACCTGACTTTTTCTGTCTCATTCCGCCTCAGATCGGCTCGTCGTGCTCGTTAGGGATTCAGTTGTCTTGTCAGGAGGCGCTGAAGTATTTATAACGGTGAGAGGTGGATCAGAGCAGTTACCAACAGAGGCTGGAATGGAGCTGGGCTTTATTCCTGGGTGCCACTCCTCCCAGGATGAAAGGGTGCGTGTGTTGTTCCTATAGATAATTCTCTTTCTTGAGATAAATACACTTCTCCTGCTGGTGCTTTTACTTAATTTTGGTTTTCAGTCTCTCTTACAACACGTTTCTGCTCAGAGTGTGCCCCTTTTCCCCTCCGATCAGGCCCAGGGTTACTGTTTGCCTGCATCTCCTTTGTGCAGTTCCCTGGAGAACAAGGAATCACAAAAAAATTCTACAGCTCTGTTTCCCTACCAGCTGGAATTTGCCATTTGAGGAGGTTAGTCTGATCCTGCCCCTCTCTTGCACGACCGTTGCCGATGTTTTGCAGAAATGTGTTTTGAACACGGTTTAATGTATAAAAAAGATGATGTTTTTTCCATCCTGGTTCTGTTTCCTCTAAAAACCTCAGCTTCGCGCTCCCTTTGGGTGTCTTTCAGCTCTGCTCGTTTGCCCAGAAGAATTTTGTTACGGAATCCTTAATCTGCCTTTATTTATTTTTTTTTGCTCTCGATTTGCATATGAAATAATTCTTTGTTCCTCTTGTTAGGTCTTCATTTGAACTCATTTCTGCCCGGACTGTGGTTTTGTTCCTTTTCTGTCTGGAAATTTGTAAGGAAAGGTCGTGAAGAGACGAGGAGATCAGGGAAGTAGGAAAGAGTTCCTTCCCACCGACTGAGTCGCGTGTCTAATAGGATGACAGTGGTCACTTGCAGTGATCTGTAAAGCTGGGCTTTGCCGTCGGTGACAGAGCTGAGTTATGAACGTGTTTTAGAAGGCTTAGCCCTTGTTGTGCTTTAGCAGCTTAAATTCCTAGAGCAGGAGAGCCTGAAAACTTGCAGCGCTTTCACCATCTGTGCTTTTCACTCTTTTTTTTGTCCTATATTTAGCTTGGAAAAGAAAACAGATGAGGTGGTTTCGCTTTTTGCTCCCCTGGCACACGGCTGCGGTGCCGGGGTGGTGGATTCTGCAGGAGAAGGTTGATAGCTGAATAGCAACGGTGGTAGCTGGGACAAAGGGCTCTCGCTGGGTGCTTGGGCTTGGCTCTGGCTTGAGCTCCTCCGAGGCTGTTACAAGAGCAGTGCTTTGGTTGCATTTCCCAGGCTGTGGTTGTTCATGGAAGTACATCTCTTGGTTCTGAAGAAAACCAGTGGTTTGCCTTTACCTCCTCCTGGTTTCGTTTGAAAGAACCTTCACGCTCTGTGGTTTGAGTTCTCAGCACTGCAGTGGAAATCCCTGTCCAAGTGATTGAAGTTCATGGGGAAGCTTTTATCCGCTGCTGCATCCAGCAACTGCTCTGTGATGTGTTCTTTTGTTACACGTGCTACGGTGGGTGAGCTTGGGGAGCAACGGGTCATCTTCCTGCACACCTCATGTAGTTTCCAGAGGAACTGCAACATGCCATCCTTCTGTTTGGGAGAAAAGAATGAAAACGAGGTGGAGAAAATCTGATTTTCCTGACCTTGGTTCTAAATTAACTGGCCGCAATTTCAAGAGCACGGTGGGTAGGGAGGAGAGCAAGGAAATTGCATCTGGGATTGGCCTGACTGAGTCATGGAGTGATTCAGGCAGAAGGGACCTCTGGAGGAGCTTTGCCTGGTTCAGAGTCTCTGTAGAATTGAGACCAAGGTTGCAACTGGGGCTTTATCTGCTTTGATGTTCTCCTGAAGCCATCAGGGAAATTTCCACCGCTGAAGAGGCAATTTGCCTAAGGTAGCAGTTGTGGCCGTGGGAAATACACGAAGCCACAAAGCTGCTAGCAGTTAAAAATCAGTGGTAAATTCCCAGTTACTTTCCCTTTCTGCACAGCATTCTGTTCAGCCAGGTCATCGGTCCTTTGCTGCCCGAGCGTGGCAGTGCGCGCAAGATGGAATCCAAAGGCTTGAAAAACAAATCTGGTGGCTGAAGCCCAGAAAAGAAGCCCAGAAAAGAACCCCTTCCTGCAGGCAGCACTGGGACAAAGAGCGGCAGAGGCTGGCAGAGCAGGGATGTGCTTGTGTTCTCAGGCCTGCAAGGGGCTCGCACGCGTGTTGGAGGGGTTGAGGAGGACTTGACGAGCGTGAGTATGTTACAAAGAGAAGGAAGCTCAGGTGCTGGTAACCTCCCTGAATTTTTAAGTTCTACTTCTTGATCTTCACCTGGCTGAGGGCAGCGGGACACGTGCCTCAAAAGGTGGGAGGGTGTGGGGACAGCTCAGCCAGCGCTGTGCTTTGGGTGGCTATGGGGAAGTCACTTCCTCAGCTGGTGTCATAATTTCCCCAGCGGTTAAGTAGGGATAATACAAACTACCCAGTTTGTTCATGGCTCTCAAAATAGCCCTGGGAACACAGGCAAATAGAAGGTGTTTTGGGAACAGGGTGGAAACGGTTTGCAGCAAGTTCTGAGCCAATTTATAAGAGAGGAGCTTTGTTGCGTCTCCTTCCCAGCAGCAGCTGCTGTTTCACAGCCTGTCGGGCAGAGCTCCCGAGGTGTCCAGCGTTGAATCACCCTGAATAAGTTTCTCTCAAGTTCAACATGAGGAAAAACTTCACTGTGAGAGTGCCAGAGCCTGGCCCAGGCTGCCCAGAGAGGTTGTGGAGTCTCCTGCTCTGAAGACTTCCAGCCCCCCCTGGCTCTGTTCCTGTGTGGGCTGCCCTGGGTGACCCTGCTCTGTCAGGGGGGTTGGACTCAGTGATCTCCAGAGGTCCCTTCCAACCCCTCCCATTCTATGATTCTGATGTGCCGTGTTTAGAGAAGCGTTTAAGGCTTTAGTGTTGTACTTTGGAAATGTCTTATTTTATTAGGACATTTCGATGACTCTTTAACTTTTTGAAGACTGAATGTTGAGGAATTCTTGGTGCAAAGATGGAACCCCAGGCTGGGATGGAGGCAAGTAATAAACAGCTACCACCTCTTCAAGACAGGGGTAGGGAAAGAGAGTGTGCACATAACAGGATGTGTCAGGTTCCTTCACAGAGTCAGCTTTAGCATCAGGATTCCTGTGCTGCATTTTACCAGAACCACCAAACCACGAGGTGTTTCCAACGACTTCCACGCAGCTCGAGAGAGAAGCGTGTGTGCTGTTTCTGGAATGTTAAATAGACTTCTTGTTGCAGCAAAGCTAACCTGCACTTCAGCAGCTGAGGAGGAGAGCGTGGCTGGGTGCATCTTCATGTCAGGTGCTGGGTTTTGCAGAGCTTTGCCCTGCCCGGGTGGAACCTCCCCGAACTGCTGCTGCTCCTCGGATTAAGCCATGGGTCAGGAAAAGGGGCTGTTAAATATGACTCTTCTTCCCTTGCCTTATTTCTCCTAGACACGCTGAGCTCTTGCCTCCTCCACAGCTGCTTGGCTGAGTCTGAATTATGCAATAACCTCTTCTTTTCTGCAGGTTGGAAATAAAAATGCAGATTAGCTTGCAGGCCAGATAATTTAACATCTGAGAAGTGGGCCTTCTGACTAGGGCGTTTATTTCTGTGTTTCTTCGTAGTTTTCTTTCCTGTGTTACTATTTGCTTGAGGTTTAGTCCTGGGAAATTCCCTGGCAGCTGATGAGGTTTTGCATTCCAGATTCCGGAGCATAGGGCAGCTGGCATTTAAAGTTTACTGAGCTTCCAGCCAACGAGCTAGAAATAGTAAAACAGTTCCTCAGTGAGATGGAGTTCAACCCTTGCCAAAAACCTCTTTTCCTTTCAGATTAGTTTATGATTTGCTTTACAGGTCTCCTAATACCAAATTAGTTGTCAGTGGGTGCCGTGCAAGAAGCTCACCTAGACTGGAGCCTTTGTGGCTTTCCAGTATTCGAAGAGCTTAAGAGTAATTTCTCTTAGGGACAAGGAAATGTCCTCAGGGATCTGAGTACGTGGGCAGGCAAACTTCAGGGGGAAGTGAACTGACATTTGTGCTTTGTGTAATAGTTCAGTCTTGTTCCCAGTCTGTTTGGAAATACTGTTTGTTTGTTGTTTGGTTTTGCTTTTTTTCTCTGCAAGTTTAACTTTGAACTGAATTTCTGAGTCTTTTTACCTTAGCAATAGATAACTTGGACCCAAGACAACTGGTTATTCATAAAGATGTTTTGTGGCCCCTGTGCAACTGCGTTTGGCTTTGGGTGGTTGAGTCTTTTGGCTAGAAAAACAGAGAGCTGATAATTTAAAGCCACCAGTGGCACATGTATCCAGGCAGATCAACGTGCTTAACCCCATGTGATAAGGAGCCAGTGTGGTGATAAAAGCTGTTTCCAGGTAACATGGACAGAATTTGTGTCACTGAAGTGAAACAAAGTCATCAGGCTTATTGCATTGGGACCTCTGTCCACAAAGGGAAATATTGTCACCTACCACTCCATCTAAGGGCGTGTAGAGCTGGACATCTGGAGATGATCCTCAGTAAGATGTGGTGCTTTCAGTCTTCTAAACAATTGTTCAGTTTGGTATTGATCAGGTTCCCTTAAATTCTAAACAGCTTTATCCTAAGTGGGTGTAATGCCAACTAGATTAGTACTAAATACCTTCTAATGCAGTGCATAAAGGAGGCTCATCTTCTGCTAACTCAGGGTTTCTCTTCCTTGTCTGCAGCTCTGAATCTCTTCATCTTTAGTGGTGCTGCCCGTGCTCACCAGCCAGATTGTTCCACTGCTCTACCAAAAGTAAAATGGCTTTTCTTCCTGAAAGGGCTTTTTACTTCTTGCTGTGTTTTTGAGGCAGCTATTTTTTTCCCTTTTTACAGAAGTTGGTCATTTGCCTGGTTTTATTTCCTCCAAAATGATTTTTCAGTTCATTCTCACACTCTCATCTTGCAGTTAAAGCTTCTGGTGTTGTCTTCCTTGAAAGTTTTGCTGGAAATCAGTGACCTTTTCTTTTACTAGTCATGAACCTTTTTTACTAAGTAAACATGCCCTTTCACTCCTGTGATAAGATTTAATAGAAGGGGAAATGTCCTATCACAGAGATGTTGGATTGAAGAAGATCCTCCCAAGGAAATCCCTTGAAATAGCCTGTCCAAAGCCAAACCAGACAAGGCTCTGGGAAAGCTTTTGGGTGGAGCAAATCAACACTGACCAGAATGTAGGGTGGTTTCCAGGTCTAATTTCTACCCTTCAGCCAGAGTTCCTTAGCTTGCTTTCATTTGGAACATAAATATGTAGAAAATCTTCATCTCCTCCTGTGCTGTTACCCTTAGGAAGGCAGAACCTGTCCCAGTCTCCCTGGGGCCCTCAGGATTGCTTGTCTGCTTTCAGACTGCAGCTGACAAGTTACCCCCTCCCTGGCATACTTGTGTTTGGAGTATTTTTCCATCTGCTCTCCTCGACTGTGGCTGGTGTTGCAGCCTCACAGTTCCTTGCTGCTGCCAACAGATGATGCTTGTCGTGAAGTGAAATCAAGGTCACTGGTGTGCTGCTAATTAGTTCTTGCATATAATAACCATAGTAACAAAGGTATTAATAGAAATAACTGTGTTTAGCTGTAGGTAGTGCTTACATACAATAGAGAGTGATTACTGAACGCTGCAGGAGAAGCAGCTGAGGCAGGAACTCCAGTCTGAGCAGCTGAAGCTACTGACAAGCGGGTTCCTGTTTCATGTAGCAGCAAGAGATGGATCTCAAGAAAAGTCTTGTGATTTCAGACGTCGTTTTCTGGCATTATTGGTCTATATATTTGCTCAGATGGAGACAGGGTGGCCAGACAGCTACAAATGTGACCATAAATTTATTATTTATGATTATAGCCTGGCTTTGGGCCAGCAATCAGATTTGGCCAAACTCCCTCTTGCAATCAGTGAGCTTGTGGCCTCTGGATGTGCGAGCTGATGAATGGGGCACGTGTTCTTTTAGCAGTGACAGCATATTTTGGTACATAATCAAGCTGATGATTGAGCAGATAAACTGATGCTCCTGTGACTTTCTCATCTAAAACCTGAAGTGAGGCTGCGGAGCAAATTCATGATCTCAGAAACTTTCTCATCTTAAAACCTGAAGTGAAGCTACAGAGCAGGTTCATGATCTCAGAAACCACCCAAGAAAGCTGTGGGTTTCTATAAAAACCATCATTCTTTTAGGCCAAACCCCACAAAGGCGTTGAGGTTTAAATCATCTGGGTGTTACCTTCTTAGGGAGAGACAGTCAACCTATGCAATTAGAGTAGTGCTGTTAATTACTGCACGTGTCAGCTCCTTGTGGACATAGATTGAGAGCTCTAACGCTCGGGTCATCTAAACTGGGAAGAAAGAACAGGAAACAGACTGAAGGGAAAACTCTTCGAGCGAAGAGGCTTGACCTAGCAGGAGGTGCCCAGCTATAGCTGCTGCAAGGGTCTCGCTTGCATTTCCCCACTGCCTTGATTGTGAATGAAGCTTTTGGGTCCCTCGAAGGCTTTCAGGGGGTGCTGGTGGCTGTGCTGGTCCATTTGGCTGTTGTGCAGCAGAGCAGCATCTGCCTGGCAGCCCCTTTCAGTGTCGGTGTGGGCGTGCTGGTGGAAGGGGGCACGGGTGCAAAACGCGCTCGTGACTCTGCGGTGACAATTCCATAGAAGACAGAAAGAGGTTCTCTGCTTTGACTTTTGTCCTGGTAATCCTGGCAAGCTCAAAAGGAATGCTGTCCTTTGAGTTTACTGGCTTAGCGCTACGTGACTTCTGTTAGAGTTGCCAACAAAAAAAAGTGCAAGTATCCCACACTGTCAGTTTTTCTAATAGCTCCCATTTCACCATTTCCATTCACTTCTCTCAAAGCCAGCAAGCCACGCTGCCAAGAAAAGTTCCCTTCGAAGCGTGTGAATGGAGCAAGTCTGCCAACAAACGTCTTAAAATTGTCTGCTCTGGCTTTTTCCTTCCCCTGGCAGTGACCAAAGCAGCAGTAATGAGGATTTGGCATCTGAACCCTGAAGTTCACAGGCACACTTCGTCTGTTGGCCTCTTGTAAGCCCCGTCTGACATGCGTGACGTGGATCAGAACGTCTTAAATGAGAAGATGATTCCATCTGAAGAGCTCGGGTTCCTTTACGGGGGGAGAAAATGAGAGCAAGGCAGTGGGTAATGACTTGAACTGTGTGGTTTAAAAGAGAAAACTTGTTCCTGTTTTAGATTTTTGCTGACAGAACTTGCAGCCTGTTTGGCCCATCGTCGGTGGGCTCTGTAACCCCTTCCTTTGGGGTGGAACAGCACAGTTTGGTTCTTCAGGAGTGCCTCGTGAAAAGGATTCTTCTGCAGAGCCTGGTAGTCCGTCCTTGAGGTGATGTTCTTACCTGTTCAGCAGGATCTCTGGAGATGATGAGTAACAGCTATTTGTTTTTAGCTAGCTCACGTTTCATACCACGCTCTCCTCAGTGTCCTGTTTCACAGCTTGTGTCCTTTCACTCTGCTATTCCTTTTTTTGATACACATACACCCTCAATATAAGTAATACCCTGGTTTAGGCGTGTCTGTGTATTTTTTTGCTGTGTTACCAGCTGAAAGCAGCTCCCCCACCTCAGCGTTCTTAGCTTAGATAAGGATTTGAGACGCCAGGGTTTTGAGCCTTGCTTCACGAGTGTGAAAAAGCTGCTTTGTGCCTCGGCCTCTCCCGGCTGTAAGCTGATCGCTGCCCACGCCCTGTGAGCTTAACAGGGCCAAGTGCTTTTTGTTACCTGCCTGTTCAGGTTGTGTCTGTTCCATTCGCAGCATCCAATCCCAAGCGGACCCGATTACAACAGCTTTCAGCAGAGCTGGTTCTTTCACACGAGACAAGGATGCTCGCGTGTTGCCCCCGGAGGTATTTGGTCTAATTTTCAGCAGGGTCTGAGATCGCGGGTGCGCAGAACAGGGCTGTAAGTGCCTCTCTTACAGACGCTCAGCGTATCCCTGCGTGTCCCCACCAACGGAGCCGCTGCTGGAGCACGCTCTGGAATGGGTGGTTTCTTTGCACGGATGCTGAAAGCTGTGTGTTGAACTTGGCCTCCTTCCTGGGAGCGTTTAAACAAGAGGGCCTCCGGTTAAAGGGAGTGACGGGTTTAAAGGGAATGTGTCAGCCTGAGATGCTGGCAGGTGTGGTATGAACTCGGTCTTTAATCAGCTGTCAGCATGTGTGTCGGGCTCAGGGGAGGGAGGGGACAGCACGGTGCAGTAAATGCCTGACTCAGGCATCTGTGGCAGCAGAGGGCTCTGCAGTGGCAGGGAAGAAGGTGAAAAGCAGCAGCAGGCAAACCCCAGCTGGTGGTACTGTTAGAAATGCAGAGGTCCTAAGAAAGCACTCGCAGCAAACAGACCAGTGAAGCAGCAATTTATTAGACGTTCTTTCAAGAGCAGGTGTCCTAACAGAGCAGGCACAGCTCTGGGCAGAGCTGTCAGCATTTTATCCCTTGTTTCCCGATGAATTCGGTACTTCCAAGGTTGACAGGCTGAACCCAGGGGCCTTCTTCAGAACAGCCCAGAATAGTTTGTCATTACCTGTCTGGCAGGTTCCTGCTTCCCCTTGGAGAAACTGATATTCCTGAGCTTACTGAGCAGAATGCAGTGTCTAAGTTACTGCTGTTCATCTGAAATAGCCCTGAACTGTTGCCCCTTTATCTATTAGCACATCTTGGCTGGCAGTCGTGCGCTTCAGTCCTTTATCTTCCTTTTTACTGTAAGACTGAGCCTTAGGCCTCAGTTTCCTGTAAGACCACTTAAGGCTTCTAGTCTTTGGTAAACAATTCTTGATGGGCCAGCTGAAGTCTTTTATTCCTCAAGTTAATAGAAAACCAGATTTCTCAGCATTTTCTCCAGTGCCACCCTCCTCTTCCAGGAGCGTAGGGTTGGCAGCAGTGCCTCTTCGCTATCCACCAGCCTTTCTCCTAACCAGAGGTTCCCTTTGGAGAGGTGCTTTCAGCCTTTCAACCCAGGGCTGACCAGCTGCTGCTCTGCTGCCTCGGCCCGTTACGTGCTGCACCTCGTGCTCCCGGGGTGCCCGGATCAGCTGCTACCCTGGCAGCCTTGCTCTGGTTCCTCCTCCCCTCCCCTCTCCGAGCAGTGACTTTGTTGGAGGTGCCCTTTGTGCCTGTCACAGAGATGCAGCCCGGCCCGGGCGAGGAGAGAGAACAGCAGCGTGTGACTGACTGTGAGCCTAATCCTGCTCGGGCTGACAATAGGGTCTTTCTTTCTCTTCCGCTTTCTGGAGCGCTGTACAGAATTGGAATTAGCGTGAGCACGCAGGAAGGAGTGGAATAAGCCCTGGCTTCAGTGGTGGGGAGGTTGTTTGGCAGGAAGTCTTTAACTTTGAAGCCTGTCACTGCGGCGTGCCTTGCTCTCTGGGTGGCAGCCCCTTTCTGTGCTGAGGGGTTGTTGGATGGAGGGGGCCCGAGGGTGACGGCTGTTGGATGGAGACGGCCCTCCCGGAGCGGTACTGCTGACACGCACGCAGCTTCTGTGGTCTGATGCCCTCCAGACTGGCTCTTCTGGTTCCTTAGTGGCCGTGGTGGTTTTAATGAAGTCAGAGGTTTTCAGATCTACACCAGAATACGCTGCTTTCGAGCAGCCCTGCTGAAATCTCTGCTGAAATTGGTTTGTCTGTTGCATTTCAGTCTCGGGCGCATAAAGGATCTGAAGATAGCAGGCTGAGTACAAGGGAGATGGAAACAACAGAAAGCCTCGGGCGGAGGAATTGTGACCAGAAAGGGCAGAAGCTGCTGGTTCCAAAAGGAGAGAGGGACAGGAGCTTGGGCTGGTCCCCAGGAAGGGGGCTAGGCTGCGTTCTTGGACCTGCTGACCAAAGAGCAGCTTGGATTGCGAGACTGGTGTTTGAAGAAACAGCCAGGACAGGAATTTATTAATAAGCTTTTACTTTCCTGTGTCAAAAACTTCAGAAAGAATCTTGATAATTGAACTTTTCACTAATGATATGGCACTTCTAGGGGGGAGTCAAACTGCTGACCTGTTGCAGTTTGCTTTTGATTTTCTTTGGTTTTGTTCCAGGGCAATTTTGCCGGTTTCCAAATTTTCATTTTTCTCAAACTTGATTTTGATTTAAAAGAAAAAAACCAAGTTCTTCAAATGCCGACGTGTAAAGACATCTTTTGTTTGTTTGTTTTCTGGAGCAACCAACATGCCCTAGGTTTAAAAATGTCAGAAAAGGCTGAACAAAACCATAGGCAGATTTTTACACTTAAAATAGCTTTTTGAAAGGTTCCTCTAGCTGCAGCAGCTTTGCTGGGGGTTGTTTTTTAGAGTCTCCTCTTTCTTCTCTTGTAGGTTTACCAAGAATCTCTCTCCAGACAAAATCAACCTGAGCACGCTGAAAGGGCAGGGGCAGTTGACCAATCTGGAGCTGGATGAAGAGGTGCTGCAGAATGTGCTGGAGCTGCCCACCTGGCTCGCCATCACTCGGGTCTACTGCAACAAGGCATCCATCAGGGTGAGCAGAGGAGCCCATGCTTCCATCCCTGGGGGCAGCTGGAGCCTTCCCTTGGCAGCTTCTGTTTGGTACTTGTGAATTTCTGATGAAGAATCATCACAGAGTCTCAGCATGGTGGGGGTTGGAAGGGCCCTCTGGGGATCATCTGGTGTCCCCCCCCCTGCTCCATCCAGCAGGTTCACCCAGAGCAGGGGGCCCA
>WTSP01020730.1:12882-24053 GCA_025331215.1 Actenoides lindsayi | reverse complement strand
ACACCCTCACACCAAACAACTTGCTCCTCCTGCTCAGATGGACCCTCCTGGGTTCTAATTGGTGCCCGGTGCCCCTTGTCCTGTGGCTGGGCACCACTGAGCAGAGTCTGGCCCCATCCTCTTGTTCCCTTTACCTCTTGCTGAGCATTGCTCAGCTCCCCTCTCAGGCTGCTCTTCTCCAGCTGAACAGCCCCAGGGCTCTCAGCCTCTGTTTGGTCACTTCCTTACATTTTTATAGCTAAGCAGCTTTCTGTGTCTTCCTCATCTCCACTGCTTTTCTGTGGGTTTTCTTTTTAAATACTAAAGTACCACCACAGACCTCCAGCAGGAATAGGAAGCAGAGAGAAATAGAGCACAGTTCTCCGAAAGCCTAATTATGCAGTGAAGTACTGTAAAAATAAATTGAACTTCAGTCTTAATTGATGAAAATGCAGCTTGGAAGAAGGGTATGAAAATCTGCACTCCCTGCACCCGGGCAGCCTTTGTGCCCACAGTTACCCACTTATGTGCCTGGTTGCTGGAATTGGGTGTGCACTTGCACTTTTGCACACCGAACTCTTTTACAAATTCTTCCTTGTGCTTTTTAGAGAAAAAAATGGTGGGTTTTTTTTTTTTCCAGTTAACATGAAATGGCAGATTGTTTAATGTTGGTTGGTTCGAGCCGTGGTCGCATTGAATGCAAAAGGTTTTCGTGTATCGAAGAGACTTGGTAGAAAAGCAGCATGGTTCCAATCTGCCAAGTGACAATAAAAATGAGCCTTACTCATCCTCTCCTCTCTGTTTTTAGAGTCAGAGCTGCTTAATTTAGCAACAAACATTTGTTCTTCCTCCTACGAGAACTGCAGAACGAGTGTCGCTGTAAGAAAATAAAACAGATCTTTCTGGTTTCTGCCTTTTTCTTCAAAAGTTACCTGACTGCCAGTAACAGCAGCAATTAATTGGAAATTCTTTCCAGACAAGAACGTTCTCTGTAAAGGAATATGACAGATGAGGCTTTGACCTGCTGAATATCTGTTACTCGTGGTGACATGTGAGATCCAGAAGCCAAGCTGGATTTATAGGTCTGGTGGCTGGAATGTCTTTTCCCTTGTCTGTGTGAGCCTGTTTGACCTGGATACAGCGAGCCAGGGTGGATTGTCACTGTGGTTGTTTCCCAGAGAAATGGGGCACAGACTCTGGGCTCAAATGGTTTCTTGGAATTTCTCAAACTTGCCAATGTGGAGATAACTCCTGTAACCACGATTTTGTTGTTTCAGATCCAGTGGACAAAGCTGAAAACACACCCAATCTGCCTGGTAATGTTTCCTCTCTTGTTTATTACTTTTATTCCTCGCTTGTTGTAATCTCTCCTAATTGAGAAACATTCTGCAGAGGGGAACTGTGAAGTGCCTGCTCAAATCTTCCTTTGGCCTAAATCCTCTAGGCCCTGAGAACACAGGGGATGGGAAGTTTTGAGAGTAGTCCTGTTTGGGGATGAGTGGCCTCCCATGAGACCCACATTTCACTGCAGGATGGAGCTGGGCTGAGCTCTTGGTGAAGTCCAGGGCAACCTTGTGCCTGTTTTTTGTTGTTTATTCCCCACCACGCACACTTTGGGGGGTTCAGATTGGCCAATGCTCCTGGCACCGATGGTGTGAGAGCTTTAACACATGAGACTCTTGTAGGATCAGAGACTCCAGAGCTTGCTCGTCCCTGCCCTAGAGTCTCAGACCTAAGGCTGGTAGGCTGAGCTTGAGTCTTGGTCTTGTATTTTTCACTCCCATGCCCTGTCTTTACAGTACCTGGATAAAGTGGAGGTGGAGATGCGAACATGTGAAGAGCCTCGGCCACCCAACGGACAGTCTCCTATTGCTCTTGCTGCAGGTCAAAGGTCAGACCCTGGGTGCTGTGGTTTCTTCCTGATGTGCTGCTGGGGTGTGGGTGGCCATCATTCTCGATGGTTAACCACTGGCCTCTCCACACTCAGGTTTAAGTGGCTCTAATATTCCTTATACACCTTGGAGCCTACATCTGCTGGGCCTTTTGTTGTAACAAGTGATGACTCTGAGGGATCTTTTCTTTGCAGTGAATATGGCTTTGCTGAGAAAGTCGTGGAGGGGATGTTTATTGTTGTCAATTCCATCACCATCAAGATTCACTCCAAGGCCTTTCATGCTTCTTTTGAGCTGTGGCAGCTCCAAGGCTACAGTGTCAACCCAAACTGGCAACAGAGTGACTTGCGACTCACCCGCATCACTGATCCCCAGAGAGGAGAGGTAAAGAGTTGTCTTATGTCACCTGTCCCAGTGTGCACAGCAGAGTGGTGCTTGTGCTGCCCCTGTCCTCTGGGGTAACCGGGCTGTTGTCTGAATTCTCACGTGGTGATGGTAAGGAGCTTTGGTGAGCTTGTCCACCGTCTGCTGGAACAGGGTGGCTGAGGGCTGCCTTGAGTGCAGAGCTTTCTCTGAGCTTCCCTGCTCTGAGAGAATGAAGCTGGAGGAGCTCTGGCTGCCCCTGTGGTTTGTCTGGTTTTAAACTCCGGGTGAGAAAGGGGTTAGATGTTACCTCATTTTTGTACTGGGATCACAGAAGAAAAGTGGTGAATGTTTTTCTGTGGCCGTGTTTCATTCCATGTCTTGCAAGCATTTATTTTAATCCTTGAAGATGTTGAAAATCTCAGGATTTTCCTGTTTTTCTCCTGGGTAGGTTTTGACATTCAAAGAGCTCACCTGGCAGACGCTTCGGATAGAAGCAGATGCCACTGACAATGGCGATCAGGATCCTGTCACTACTCCTCTGAGACTCATTACCAACCAGGGAAGGATCCAGATCTCTCTCAAGAGAAGGGTGAGAGTTTCCTCCCTACTTTGGAGGTCTCCCTGCCTGGTGCACGATCCGTATTTCCTCCCACGTTCCTCGGCAGCCGTTCTTTTCCTTCACAAACGTTGAGTGGAGGTGCTGTATCGCTCTCTGTTTGCTGTTGGAGACAGCTGTGTTCTTACCAAATGCCAAAGCAGTTTATTCCCCAGAGGAGGATAACATGTAGGGAACAAGCCTTTAAATCCGTTTGAACATCCCAGGGCGAGCTGTCATCTCTGTACTGGGAGATTAAAGCCTGGTGGCCTTATTTTTAGCTGTCAACAGAAACGTGATTTAAAAAGAAAAATAATCAGAACATCTCTTTCTTTTACTTTTTTTTTTTTTTTAAGGCAGTTTTCAATTTGGTAGGTAGCTTTGACTCCTTACCTTCTCAGAGGAGGTACTGTAGACATCCACCAGATAAGTTAACTCTCAGCTGAATTTCAGAGCAGCATCTGCTGTTTCTGCTACAGCTTCTGTGTGTTCTGAAGAATGTATGTATATGGTTGCAATTCTTGAAGTCTCTGACTCCTCCTCTCCATTTCAGACCAAAGATTGCAATGTGGTGGCATCTAAGCTGATGTTTCTCCTCGATGACCTGCTCTGGGTGCTGACAGACTCTCAACTGAAAGCCATGATGAAATATGCGGAGTCTCTGAGTGAAGCCATGGAGAAGTCTGCCCAGCAGAGGAAAAGCTTGGCACCAGAGTCTGTGCAGGTGAGCGAGCTGTGATTTGGATGTCGGTCTGCCAGGAACAAGGAAAAGACAAGGTGAAAGAGAACAGTTTCTGTTTGTGTGGCATCTGGCCCTTGCTCACAGAGCATCTCCCTGATGGGAGATGGTGTCAGGGCAGCACCGCGTGGCTTCGGGGCTGCCGTCGGGTAATGAAACGACCGAGGAGTTGGATTCATTGCCAGGCAGCAGTGGAGAACGTTCATGTGTAGTCAGGGGCTAGATTCTGTCTGATGGTGGGGAAACGGTGCCATTCGGTTGCGTGGCTTTCCACGTTTGGCTGGCACATGGACAGCTGCAGAGGGTCCCAGAAGGATTTGGTTTGGGAATAAGCAGTAAGCATGTTCTAGAAAGAATCTTTTTGGCCGCCGACTGACGGTCGGCAAAGGCCTGGGGGAAGGGACTCTGCTAGGGTGAATTATGACAACGTCCTGGTGAGCTCTGATGCTCAAGGGAAAACACTGGCATCTGATTTCACTGGGGCTGTTCGGGTTTCTCTTTTTTCCCCTTCCTAATGCTCTGGAGAGAGCTCTTGATTTTTGCAATTGCTCTTTGGTTCACATAGAGCTGAGCAGTGTACGAGAAGCTCAGAGCAGCTGCTTCTGCCAGTAACCTTGAACTTCCCTTCCCGCCCTCTTTCTTTTCAAAACGCTGTGCTGAGTAATTGCTTGTTGAGTGTTGCAGAAAAAATATGGAAGGCAGAGGACAAAAGATGTTTTCTGAAGCAAGGGGATTATCGTTGCCAGTGGTGGAAGCTCCAGGGAAGGAGAACCGTGCACATGGTGCAGTGGGAGTACATAGAAGGGGGGATCAGGCATACTTAGCCTTTTTTGTCCAGGAGTCTTAAAGTCTATTTCAAGATAAGTGAGCAGTAGCTTGAGGAGGCAGAACCACAGATGAAGAGTTTTGCTCATGAGAACATAGGAAAGGATCCAGATTTCTGGACTCTGAATTCAATTTCTATAAATTGCTGCCTTGCAGTCTGGAAGATGCATGAGTTGTTTCTAATTGCATTATAACCTCTCTTTTTTTTTTGTTGGTTTTTTGTTGTTTTTTTGGCTTTCTACTGGTACTTACTGAGCTTGTCTATCTCCAATAGATCACACCACCTCCCCCCAGTACCCAGCAGTCCTGGTCTCAGCCTTTCGGAGTCAGCCCAAATGCAAGCAGCATTGGTCAATACTTTGATAAGCACGACATGAAAGAGTCATCCTATCACCTCCTCATCTCACGCCTGGACCTGCACATCTGTGATGACAGCCACACTCGAGAGTCAGGTAACTGAGAGGAGGAAATCATTCTCGTCATCTCTTTTCTGTCTTGGAGGGTTTTCCTCTTGAAAACATGCCTCTTTCATGCCCCTGTTCCCAGTGAGGCAGTAGGCAGTTGTTGAGGCAGATGGAGACCCCAGTTCTATGTGTCTGAACTAGCTATTGGAAAATCTTTCTTGTCTCTTCTGTCTCCTTTGGCACAGCCAGCTCTGATCTGAGTTGTACTGTTTGTTTTTATACATCTTCCCTTAAAAAAAAATTCTCTTATCCACGTCCGTCACTATTCCAGATACTTTTCAATGGGTATCCATTCAAAATGGATATTCAAAGTACATGTCCCTGTGTATCACTGTCTCCTGAGCTGCTGTTACAAACATCTTAGCTCAGTTTTATTGTCTTTATTTCACCAGCCCTACCAGCAAGTGTTGGAAACAAGTGTAGTAGGAAGTGTAATGGGCAGGGGCCTGGGTGGCAATGGGGTCTTGCATTTTGGTGTTTGAGATTCTAGGTCTGGTTCTTAGGATATAAACTGTTGGCCTGTTACTTGCAGTTATCCTTTTCCTTGCATAGAACAAGATTTTGATGCATCTTTCTAAGAATCTGATACTGATTGACACCATGGGTGACACGTATTAGGGTGGTGGCAATCAAAGCAATGTTGTTCTGAATTCTCCTGGATCAGAACTTGGATTGCAGAGCTGATGGTGATGTTCTCTGTTCTCTTTTCCACAGGCACTTTGAAACATGGGATGCTGGGAGGTGCCATACAGCTGACATTCAGGAGGATGGCCTTTGACTATTATCCCTTCCACAGGGCAGGTAGGGGAGCAGGTGGCCTTTGAACTGGAGGGTGGGGGATAAAAAGATAAATTGAAGCACAGTGATGCTTTGTGGATTCAGGCTGGACTGGAAGAAAGGCTCCACAAAGGTCTTGGGACTTAAATCCTTGTGGGCAGGGTTAATCAAATTTACCTGTCAGTGGCTGACTGGCAGATTGATGATAGAGCAGGATACAAAAAGAGGAGTATGTTGCTGTCTCTTGTAAAGACAAAGTCGAAACCTTGGATTCCTTTTCAGTTGCTTAAGCTGTGGATCTGGTTCTTACATGTCCCTAATCAATTTGGAAGGGTTATAGGATATATCCCAGGAGATAATCTGCTTGTGATTAATCAAGGAAAAGTGACCTTGGCATTCTTCCCAACACTTGAATTTGGAACTCTTGCTGGTAGGACCAGCTCTGTTGTGTGAAAGTCTGCACTTGTTTCAAAGGACTTGGTACACTGCCTGTTGTGTATTTCAGATGTGATACCAGTAAGGAGGAATGCTGGACAAATATGCATCCATTTTAGGGGTGCAGGAGGGTTGTGTGTAGCCAGGAAGCACATTTTTAAAGGCAGGATGTTTGCTTTTGTGCAGGAGATGCCTGCAAGCACTGGGTGAGGTACAGTGAAGCAATGGAAACACGGGGGCAATGGGCAAAGAAGTTGGTCAGTGAATTTCAAAGTAAGATTGAGAAGCTTTATGAAGAAACGGACCCTGCCTTTGCCAAGTCTCCTCTTTCCCCCTTCAAAAAGAAACCAGGTAATGGTGTTTGATAAAACTCCTAATAAAGCAGGAGATTGTAACAATTCTGCTCCATCCAGCAGTATCTCTGCCTCTCCCCAGTTTAGCAGGCTGATTTGTTGGTCTAGCAATATATAGCATGCTAAAAATCCTGAATGTAATGGCAAAGGAAGGTGGCTCTTCTACTGGAACAACACTGCAGCAAGCATGGGGGGCAGGCTGCAGTAGTCACTTTCCTGGCTTATTGGTTGAGTTTCTCCCTGATTGTGGAAGGAGTAAATTATATACTTAAAGCCTGGCTGAAGAGTGTGTTGCACAGATCAGCCTCATCTTTCAGTGCTCTTCCTTCAAAAATCCTGAGTGGTTCTGTTGGGTTTTTTTTAGGTTTTTCCTGCCCAGCTGTGCCCATCTGTTTCTAATTTTGGGGCTCTTAATTCTGCTCTGTAAGCACATCCGTATTGGTATTGATGGTGAAGCTCACTGCAAAGGAGATGAGTAAAACCCTGCTGGTTCTGCTTTTCCATCCCCACAGATCCTGCTATGAGTCCTCACAAAAGTTCCTTGGAGAAAGGTCGTGTGCCTCCCACGAGTTTGCCACGACTCCGGCACCCTCCCTGGAACCGGCTCCGCTCCAGCTGCGTGGTGGTTCGAGTGGATGACCTGGATGTTCACCAGGTAGGGATTTGAGCAGTGTCTGGAGATGTGCACATTGGTTTAAAAAAAAAGAAACTTATTCTGTTACTATTCGTATAAATCGTGCAAGTCTCACGTGGTCCAAGACAATCCAAGTTCTACCCAGAGAACCCAGAAGCTGTCGTTGCATTGCATGTAAAACTCTTAAACCAGGTATGAACTGCTGATAATTTTCACTTTGGGAGGAAATTGCATAACCACAGTGGTTCTGCATTCCCTTCACATCTAAACTTGCACCAAGCATTAGGCAGGCCCAGAATGAATGATTTCATGCATTTGAGAAGTTAGGGAGGATATGAATTTTTGACAAGAAGAGGGATAAGTGTTCTCTCCTGCTTTCTGACCCAGAGCAGAAGGCATCACTAGAGTGGATCAGGCCCTACACCCATACACCCTGTAGCCATTGCAAGAGCATGCTCAGTACCAGATACTATAATGGACTTACCAACAAGTGTTAGTGTTGAAGAAAGCTATACTAGATTTCAGTTCTCTTTATTCACGTCACCTAATTCTAACTGTCATGGCTTTTACTAGCAGTGACAGGAGACCTAAAGAACTAAATTCCCTCAAAGGAGAGGAGTTGGCAGCAGTAGCAGGTAGAAAAAAACCTATTTTTACTTGAAAACCAAGTGTGTTTGTTGTGTAAATGAGGTGGGTTGAGTACAGGAGACTGCAGGGTTACTGGGACACTTTGTGCCGTCAAATTAGGATTCTACACAACTGCATACTGTTGTGTTTTCAGGTTTCTACAGCTGGTCAACAAAGTAAGAAACCCTCCACCTTGCTTTCATGTAGTAGAAAATTCTTCAAACTTCCTGATCAGGTCTCTGCAATCCATATTGAATTCACAGAGTATTACTTCCCAGACAATCAGGACTTTCCAGGTAATACACCAAGGTTAGCACCTTCTTTCATAAGTTTCCTAAAGAAATAGTCAACTCTTAATTCTTTAGGTGTGTTCACCCTGTTAGGTATTCTCTGGGTGTCCATTTTTGTTTAGTTTTCTGATATCTTGGGTTTCTAACTTTTTTATTTTTTGCCTGTGGAGAAGCAGGCTAGAATTTGCCTCCATATTTCACACCACACAAAGTTGTGCTTGCAAAACAATGTATCCAGGAGCATGCTGAGGAAGCTGCTGTCTGCCCAACTGGGGATTCTGCCTTGTTGATTATGCTGGAGTAGAACTATAGGGTGCTTTGAGTGCTCTGCAGGTGGCTTGATGTGAGTCCTGGAATGCCTCGTTTTTCTAGTGCACCACAGCTTCTCCTTATCTTCCAGAGATCTGTCTGCAGTGGGTGTTGAAGCCTTCTGTGTGGGTGTTGTCAGTGCAGGTTGTACGCTGAGCTGCAGAACACCTGAAGTGCCTTTTCTGTTCTTGTTAATCTGTCTCAATTCTTGTTTTTTCTAGTTCCGTGCCCAAACCTGTATGTGCAGCTGAATGGCCTGATGCTTACCCTGGATACAGCAAGTGTGCTCTGGATAAACCTCTTCTGTCTGGATCTTTATCGCAGCTTGGAGCAGTTCAAAGCCATCTACAGGCACCTGGAGGACTCGGGCAAGCATGACGAGCATGTTGATGTTCGACTAGATGGCTTCCGTCTGAAGGTACCCGTCCTTTCCTTTCTTTCCCAGTCTTCAGCATTCTTTCCCTCCCTGTCATGGAAGGAACATGAGACCAGGACATAGCTGGAGTTCAGAATGAGAAAACAGTCTCTGGCTTTCTTGATTTCTCTTCTGTCTGCCACTTCAGTTAGCTTTGGTTTGATCTGTGGGTGCCTGACTGATCTCTAGCCCAGAACAGGCAGTCAAGTCCATGTTAGTGAAAACAGTTTCAAGGAGAACTTGATGGTTCAAGTAGTCAAAAGTTGTTTTCTGGCCTTTGGAACCCACTTTGACTCTCATACCATTCACAGTGGTCCTATGCCTGCTGCTCTGACCTCTTACAGTGCTTGGTAGCACTTTTGTGAGGCGGCTTAAAGGCCCTGGGGTATAAGTATTTGCAGAGAGAGGTCAAAGTGAATGTTGTAAGTTGAGCTGCTACGTAAGACATGGATGGTAAAAACCTAAAACAAAACTTGGATTAAATTTCCTGATTCCTCTTCTCTGATTTATAAATTTTATTCAGTTTTTCAGATAGGGATAAATGGGGAGTCTAATTTCACTCTTGGGATTTCAGCAGAGACCAAGACTCCTCAATTAGATATCCCCCAGCTGACTTGCCCTGTGAGTGGCCAGGATAAGCCTCTTAATTTCCCTTCTCACCACTTCACTTTCACTGTCTTTCCCCTCTGTCTAGCTTAACATCCCCGTGGAGAAGAAAGTCACTGCCCACCGGGATCGTCCGCAGACGCTCTGCGTTGGCACCTCCGAGATGACCGCCACCAACACCCGCCACGCTCCCTCCTGCAGCTGCCAGGACCTCCAGAGCCTCTTCCGGAAGTTCGCCAGCTCAGAGTTCTTCCACTCCAGCTACACCAAGTTCCCGAGGTCTCAGGACAACTTCAGCCTCCTCCACACCCTTTTCTTGCGCCACGCCTACGAGGTGGATCACAGGCCTCGGAAGCATCCGGGGTTTTCCCAGCTGCTGCACAAAACCTCTGCCTCTGAAGATCTGTGGTCTGTGAATTTCACTGAGCTTTCCCTGGACTTTGAGGGGGCTGAAAGCTCAAAGGGCAGAGCCCTTAGCTTTGTTGACCCATTTCCCCTTTCTGTTTGGGCCTGCCTTCCCAAGAGATGGGGGCAAGCCCAGATAGCTAAACGACAGGAGCTGGCTGCCTCCGAGTTGAAAATCAAGCCTTCTGCCAGCTTCAGCAATCACTCCAAGAATGAGAACCCTGCCAGAGAGCACGGCGTTTGTCAAAGATCAAAGACTGACCAGGATCTGAAGAACATCTACAAGGTCCCTGAGACGATGGATGTCTTGGGAGAATCTGAGTGTGAAATTGAAGATGGAGTAGACAGTGAAGAGCTGGAAGCCTCTGCTGATATCCATGTGCTGGTGTCTTCATCTGTTCATGTCAAAATTCGGCTCAACCACTACCAATACTTGGTGCTGCTCAGGATGAAAGAAGTTCTGCAAACGCTACAGGAGCAGTTGGCCCAAGATACCCAGGAAGTGACTGGGTCTCCTTTAGATCCCATGTCTGCCTGTGTAGGGGTTATGTTCCACAGTGCTGAAGTGGCCCTGCTCATGAACCCTGCACCGGGGTCCATCTTGGAACCCAGATCCCTGGACTCGGACACAACAAGCCTGATTGAGTCTGAGCTCTCTCCTTCAGACAGCAAGGAGGGGCTGGCAGCTGAAGAGAAGGAGCTGAAATCAGAGAGCAGTTCTGAGAAGGGAATATGCAGTACCTCAGAGGTCCAAGAGGACAGTGGGATTGAAAATCCAGGTACCAGTGTACCACTGGAGAGCCTCCCGAGATCTGCAAGTGATGGAGCTCTGAGTACGAGTCCGCACAGTAAGAGCATGGAGGAAAAAGGTTTGATAGAGGAAGCACATGAAGCTGTGGAAGCCCTGGTTGCAGAAAGACCAGCAGAGACCAGCAGCCATCCCCAGAGCCCTCCTGCCCTCCCTTCTAGCCCAGCCTCAGATACACAGCCCTTGGGGAGAGGAAACGTCACTCTAAATGGCCAGGCAGAACTCATCCCTTTGAAGAACATAGAGGTGGACTTGTCCAGTGCACTGCATATCACAAAAGATGCCACAAAGGAAGCTCTGCACGTGACTATGGACCTCACCAAAGAAGCCATGTCTATAACAAAAGATGCTCTGAGCCTGAGCCGGGAGAAGATGACCTCCACCATGCAGAAAATGCTCTCTCTGCCCCCAGCCAAGTGAGTGGGTTGTCCTACTGGGCTTCACAACAGCAGCAGCAAGGCTGCTGGGTGTGGGGAAATGTAGGCTGGCTGCTCCCTTTCACAGAATCCCAGCGCGGTGGTGGTTGGGAGGGACCTCTGGGGATCATCTGGTGTCCCCCACCCTGCTCCAACCAACAGGGTCACCCAGAGCAGGGGGCCCAGCAGCGCAGTGTCCAGCCGGGGTGGGAATCTCTCCAGACAAGGAGACTCCA
>WTSP01020730.1:2487-12782 GCA_025331215.1 Actenoides lindsayi | reverse complement strand
CCACAGCCTCTCTGGGCAGCCTGGCACAGGCTCCCACACCCTCACACCAAACAACTTGCTCCTCCTGCTCAGATGGACCCTCCTGGGTTCCGGTTGGTGCCCGGTGCCCCTTGTCCTGTGGCTGGGCACCACTGAGCAGAGTCTGTCCCCATCCTCTTGTTCCCTTTAGCTCTTGCTGAGCATTGCTCAGCTCTCCTCTCAGGCTGCTCTTCTCCAGCTGAACAGCCCCAAGGCTCTCAGCCTTTGCTGGGCACAGAGATGCTCCAGGCCACTCAGAATCTTCACAGTCTCTGCTTGACGTTCTGGAGTGGTTCCTTGTCCCTCTTGAAGTGGAGAGCCCAGAAGTGGCCACAATACTCCAGAGGTGACCTCACTAGAGCAGAGCAGGGGGGAGCAGAACCTCTCTTGACCTGCTGCCCACACTCTTCATACACCCCAGGACACTTGTGGGCTGCTTGGATACAAGAGCACACTGCTGGCTTTCTTTCCATGTTGTTGGGATTAGAGAGAGGTTGGATCATCTCTTGGGGATTGTCAGAGTGCACTGGCGTCCGATTTGCAAGTGTTGAGTCCAGCCCAGCAGTGGTATGTGCTGGAGCTGAAGCTCTGTTATCACCTTTTATTTTTTCTGTAGGGATTCTGTGCCCAAAGCAGAAGAGGGAGCAGTGACTCCAGGAGGGGGTGGCAGCAGCCGCATGCGTTTCTTCTCCATGAAGAGGACATCATCCCAGCATTCCTTCGACACTACCTCGGTAGACGGGAGCGGCCCTGAGGACGGGCTGTCTGTGGATAGTGATGGCAGTGAAGGCTTTGTGATGCTCACAGACTCTGGTAACAAGCTCTTGGATTTATCCTCCCCCCATATCACACTGGGGAACATTTTTTTTTTTCCCCCACGAGCAGCAGAGTCACTCCGTGTCCTTGTGGAATTCTCTTGTGCCACTTCTTGGTTTTGAATGTCACGAGCAGCTCACCCCCAAGGTGCCTTTTGTTTGAGATGAGGAGTATAAATGAGTGGGGAGGGTGACCCCTGCCCATCACAGTGGTGTGCTGAGGCATTTGGCTGTACTAGAGCAAGGGCTGTAAACGTCTGCAGGAGGGTGGATGGTGTGGAGCTTTTAGGAAGGGCTTGGCAAGGGCTGGGTGGAAGTAGGGAACACCGAGCGTTTCCGTTGGTGTCTTTCAGCTCAGCTCTGTGTTCCTTAAATTCATCTGAAGGGCTGGAGAGAGTTATCCAGAGGATGGTCGAGGTCACGAGATTCAGTTAGACACTGAGATCAGGACTGCTTCAAAACAGAAAGAGGATCAAATTGTTGTTGTTCCTTTCATTTCAGAACCCAGCCTGGACCCTCTTCCCTCAGGGCATCTTCCTCAGCTCCATAATGACTCGGGCAGCAGAGGAAGCCTGATGGCAGAGGATGAGGGGGGGGTGTCTCCTGAAATACACAGCTCAACCTCGCAGAGCGAAGACCCCAGCCTTCAGCTGGTCAGTTCTGTTCCTTCCTGCCATGATTCTGTCTCTGAGGGAATCTGGAAGTGAGCTGGGTGGTGGTGGTTGCTTGAATGAGCTTCTCTCTTGCCCCTTCAGGTGTCTGTCCTCGTGTTGAAGATGAACGAGGTGAACTGTGGAATCGAGGCACGAGGGGATGATTTGTCTGTTGCTTTACAAGTGATGAGCGTGGTTCCAGAGCAACTGAACAACGTTGGGATGTGGCAGTATCTCCGTGGCTATCTGGGTAAGAGGTCTGCTGCTTTTGTACTGGTCACCCTCAGGGAATATTCCCTTTTAACTGGTACTTCAATTGTTAATGTTTAACGTGTTTAGGATGAGATGTGGCTTGTGTGTGGGGAATAAGGTTGCTAAGAATCTCTTGTCAGTGGTTGAGAGCTGGTACTTGAAAGCTGTTTCCAAAGTGCCTGCCCAGTCAAGCTCTGTGGTGCCCAGTAATCATTGACTGAGGGGATTTTTTAATGGCATGACATTGGTTAAAAGAATGAATAAAGCTGTCTAGGGAAACCCT
Source organism: Actenoides lindsayi (assembly GCA_025331215.1). Lineage (NCBI taxonomy): Eukaryota > Metazoa > Chordata > Aves > Coraciiformes > Alcedinidae > Actenoides > Actenoides lindsayi. The sequence continues at coordinate 10,761 of WTSP01020730.1, read as the reverse complement.
GAAATTATTCCTGCTTTGAGACTAATGCTTCTGGGCTGGGTTACTTCCCCAGGGCTAAATCTGAATTAAAAATCCCCAAACAAACCGAAACCAACCGATCAACCAAAAAAAAATCCCCACCCAACTCCAAAAAAAAAAAAAAAAAAAAGAGAAACCAAAAGTAAATACAACCCCAGATTTGAAGTGAAAGTGTGAGCAGTTCTTGGACTGGTGATCCTTCACTTAACAGTTCTGCCCGTGGCCACGAGAGGGCAAAGTGGGATCCGAGATGGATCCCGAGGTGGCAGGGGAAGGATGGATCCCAGTGGCGAGTTTGGGGTCAGCTCGTGTGTCTGCAACGCAGAGGCTGGTGTGAAAGTGTGCCGAGATGGTGAGAGAGGGGGATGGGGCTGGGGGCTTGAATGGTGCAGTTCTGGTGTCAGTTCCCTCTGATGGGGGCTCTGAGTCTCTTGAAGTTTAGATGAATTCAATGTGAAGGATGATTTTAGACTTGCTGGCATTGTCAGCTTGACTCCATTCCGCACCTGGGCACTAAAGGGCTTTTCAAGATGCCTGCTTTGGGTTTATCCTAAGGGATAACTAATAAAATAGTAAGTTACTGATGCCATCTTCTGCAATGAGATCTTTCTGCTGAAGCTCTAGGAGATCCAGGTATAGAAAAGCCTTCAGTCCCTGAAGCCAGCAAGGCCCAGCCAGAAGTCTGCTTACGTCTTGAAGTGGGACCTGAGGCTGCCGTGCGCTCACCGCTCGCTGTCCAGAACGGCTTCCTTCATATGCTGGTCCACAGTTACACAGCAGAGCTCTTCATGTCCTTCCTTACCAACCTTGGCCCCTTTCTTGAGGATGAAATAATTCCAGAGGTGATCCCCATGGAGATAGAAGTTGTGGATGCCAAAATCACATTGAAAGTGAGTGTGTAGGGGACCAGAGAATTCCCCTAGGGTGGCAGCCTGGGCAGAGCTTGCTTGCAAGGTTCTGCTTGGGGAAGGATGCTGTGGGCTTGCTGTGGACCTCTGTAGAGGTCCCATTTTCCTGGTACTAATTCATTTTGCATCTACAAAGATGAACAAGCACCACAATGAGTTGCTGAGTGATCAGATGGTGAAGAAACGGGAGCCTGATGTTCAGATTCTCTCCCCAGCTTTGCTGGTGGCCTGTTCTGCAGGCACAAGGGAAAGAATTGAATACCTCTTTCCCCAAGTGCCTGTGGAATGGGCAATAGCTGACCTTTTTCTGTAAACATTTAGAGAATTACAGATGAAAAACATTATGTAAGAGCTGGCTGATATTTAGGAGGGGGACACTGACAGAAGGTCTCAATTAAACCTTTTTGAAAGCAATGCTTTGGCTCCACTGCCAAGCAAGAGCCAGTGTCTCTGCAGGGCAGCATGGAGATCTCCAGACTCAGGAATAGTGGCCTTTTATTGGCAGAGGGGTTGGATCAGGAATTAGTAGGATGAAAACGGTGAGAGCAGCCTTCAGGGGGATGGTCGTAGGCCCCTCCTCAACCTTTACTATGGATCTGACAGAACTTGGCTCTGATCTGTGCTTTCTACACAGATTAAGACTTGTGTGTGGCCTTGTTTATAAAGCCAGGCTCTTCCATGTGGGGGGTGACCTTGGAGAGCTCTGGCAGTGCTGCCAGTCGGTGACACTAGTCCTGGGAAGGCTGTGGGCAAGGGCAATCCTTGGCAGAGTTGCCAGAGCTGTCACAGCACTTAACCTCTTCTCTGCTTTGTGTTTTTCTAGGATGACAGCCCCCGGATATACCCCACCTCCCCTGGCCCTGTTCCTATCACCTTGGCAGTAGATCATGTCATTGTGAAGCGCGGAGATGATGGGGTGTTCTATCTAACAGGTCAGCACCCCTGGGAAACTTGGTTTATTCTTAGCCCCCCCAGAACCCCCAAGGCTGTGCTGGAAGTAAAGGTCTCTGCTGTGTCTGCTGCTGGAGGAGACTGGAACTGAAATGGGCTGGTTGCTGCTGGGAAGGATGGGCTCTGGTGTGTGAGGAGTCCCTCCCTCTCTTCTCTGTAGTTGTTTCTACCAGAATAAGCAAATAATCTTCAGTGCCAGCAGCTGGGTCCTTTGGCTGCTGTGCCTCCTTCAGCCCTGGGTGCAGACACTCCTGCCTCTCTGGTGCTTGCTGCTGCTGTTGGTTTGTTTGCACAGCCAATTTGACACCTCGGGCAGAACAGGTTGATAACTAAACTGGTGAACTGGCAGCCTGGATTCAGGCCTGATGCTTCCTTGAGCTCGCAGGACACATTACTGCCTCTTCCCTTCTTTTAGCCTTTCTATTTTACAATGGGAATGAGATTTTTTTTTTTTCCTATTTAAAAAGAGGAAAAAAAAATAGAAAACAAAGTTGAAGTTACTCTTTTCTTTTTGTCCTGCAAACCCTGTTGTATAAATGTCAACTCTGGAATGTTTTCTGTGCTTCTTTGCAGCTCCACGGGGGGAGGGCTCACAGAAACAGGAAAAACCTGTGTCAGTTCTTCAGGAGCAGAAGGCCCCAGCCCAGTATGTCTCTGCAGCTCCAGCAGCAGCAACACGTGGACTGCAGGTGAGTCACTGCTGCCTGTTGTGTCTGGACAACCAGAGAACTGGCAGGAGGCTGGAAAGTTGAGCCTCTTGTGTTTGCAGTGACTGGTAGGTGTGGTGTGTTGCAGATAGGGAGCGCACACAAAAGCAGCCTGGCCTCCTTTTACAGCCGTTCTCAGCAGTAAGGATACCTTGCCCAGCACAAACTCTCTTGTTCCCTTTCAGAATCTGTGGTGGGTTGTTGTTTGTTGGGGTTTTTAATTTATTTTTTGCTGATTTGCTCTGTTTTCCCTCTGTGTCTAGTTTCTTGTTAGAAAAACAGGAATTGGGAAGCTCCGTGAAGAAAAAGATGTTTTGTCAGAGTAGAGTAGGTCTTACAGCCAGGGAGTTTCACATGGCCTGAAGTTTCTGCTGTTCACTTTGAACTTCCTTTCCATTTTGATCCATGTATCTGGAATTCAGAGAAATGGTTTATTTTTAATTCTGTAGTGTTCTCTAATTATTTCCTGTTTGATGCCACATTTACTTGGTAAATTGATGGCTTGCTATGGAAAAATACATATTAAGGGTGCAATGTGGCTGACTAGACAATGGAACTGGACTGGGACTTTGGGTTCTGTTCATTAGCTGGTGACGCGTCACTTTGTTTCTCATCTTTCTCTTTCCCCCTGAATGCAGAGACTTTCTCCTCTTCCTCTTCATGGCATCTTGTGAAACAGAGCCTTGACCAGGACTGGAGCACACAACCAGCACAGTAGCTTAGCCTCAGTTTATTTTCTGCTGCTATTGAACTTCATAGGAACAAGTGCAAAGGTGTAATTCTTGAGGAAAAGTATGTCTGAGAGTCCCAGTTAAAAACTGTCCTGTGCCATGAAACTGTAGTGGGATCTCACTGGCAGTGTTTGAGGGCAGAATTAACTTCAGTCATAGAGACAAGAGGTAGGCATGCCAGGCACCTGCTTGCTCCAGCTCTCATCTTAATCTTAACACATCTTTAGAGGTGTATCAGGACCCCTTATGAAAGAAGAATGCAGATCAGAGCCTGGTTTTTTTTGCCTGAAATTGTGAAGGGAAGTCTTGAGAGAAAATAGTCATTAGACATCCATCAGTGGCAGCCTGAGCTGGCTCTAATGACAGCTCTGGAAGTCAGCAGGCCCCTGTTGGCAAGTACTTAGTCCTACAACTCAAACTGGGTCACCTTGTCACTGAGCTTTGTGCGGTCGTGTCACGTAGCGTAATTCATCTCAAAAGCTCCTGGTTTGGTTCTCCCCTTGGAGCAGATTGCTGCAGTCAGAGCTGCCCTGCTGCTTCCCTCTGGAAACGCCTGGTTGGTTTCTTCTCTGTTTGTCTCTTGCAGTTGAAGGAAGTGCCAGAGTTGCAAAGGGAGCTTCAGACCATGAAAATAGCCCTGGCAGAAGCCAACATGGACAAGGCTCGCCTGCTGCAGGAGGTTAGGAAATACAATCCCCTCTTCCAGCTTTGACAGTGAAGGTGCAGGCTGAGGCTGCTCCGGAGGCGTGGAGCCCACCACCAGCACTAAGGCGGCTTCTTACACCATCTTGCTGCTACCTGGGTCATCCTCCTGGAGACCGAGCGCCTCAAAGCATGGAAACCAACTGGGACTGCAAAGAGAACTTGAAAGAGGGAGAAAGGAAGGCGGGCAGGCCTGGCTGAGCAACAGGGGAGGAACGAGGAGTTACCTGTTCACAGCCATTTTCCTCTGTCCTGGCAGTTTGGTGCTGCCTCCGTCACCGCACCAGGGCCGTGGTCAGTCTACACACACAAGGTCAGAAGTTGGGGGGCACACCCCATGTCAATTCATCCACAGGTTGTAGCCACAGCTTGCTTCCAGCCCTCCCCTGAAGTGCTAACACCCAGAAATGGTCCATCTTGGGCTTTCTGCTTCTTCCAGCCTTCCTCAGTGTGCTCTTGCCCAACCGTGCATGACAGAGAGCACAGCAAGAGGAGGGCAGTGATGTCACTGCATCAGCAGTGGCAGAGAATGGGCATGGCAGGAGAGCCTGCTGTGAGCTGAAGGCACACGTGCTGTCGTGTGACACACAGAGCAGCCGGTGGGTGTGGGAGCTGCAGAAGGGATTTCCACCTCTGGAGTACAGGGGCTGCAGCTCCCTGTTCCCCCAAGAACAGGGTCAGGGTGGCGAAGAAATTCCTTCAGACTTCTTTTTCCAGCAGCAGTTTGTTGTGTCAAGCCCCAGTTAGTAGCGTGTTAGACTTGGCTTAGTTCATTCTCACTCAACCCTGCAATGTTTGCCTTTATTCGTGCAGAAACACGGAGCAATTTCTGTGTTTCATTACAAAGCACTGGTTAAACCACCTTTTGATTTTACTTTCAAAGAACAGGGGTGAAGGAAGTTGGTGAAAGTCACCGAATGAGACCACCTGTGTGTTTTCTTTGGGGTGTACACTGCCCTCAAACCATTATATGCCAGTTTCACCAGCAGAGAGGAGGAAAGCAGTGCTGGCCGCACAAGGAAATCGCAGTCTGCGTTCCTTACACGGTCGTGTGTTTTTATTAGCACTGAGCTCTTGCTTGGTCTTAGATGTCTTTTAATGGGGATATAGGGGTGTGGGTCAGGAGAAGGTGCTGACCAGGCCCCCCCTTGGGTGAAGGTGACATTATTAACTGCTCTCTGTGCGGTGGAGATGTAACTGGAGCTGCTGGGTTGAGCACGGTTTGTACTCTTGCCTTTTCTGGAGCTGCTTCCCTGAAAAGGAAGGAGTCCCTGTGGTCAGTGACTGACTTAAGTTATGAAGAAACAGCCTCTACAAGTGTGGTGGGGGGGAAAAGAAAACCCTCGTAAAATACGAAGTAAAGTAAAAAAGGCCATGTCATTTATGAGCTGGCTTTTTAGTGCGTGTGAAACGGGTCCTGAGTGCCACCCACCGAGCGCTAGGAGAGGTGACAGATGCTGTGTGATTCTCCTTTATGAATCTGAGGAAAACTTCACTTGACTGTAAAGGTTAGATAACCCCTGTCGTGGTTATTTTTGCTGAACAAACTTCCCAAAACTTTAATCTAATAGACTTTTTTTTTTCTCCCCCTTAAGTAAACATTACTCAACTGAAACTCGTTCAGCTAAAGTAATACAAGATTTTAATCCTGCCCTGTGTGCAAGGAGCAGCCTCTGAGTTACAAACCATGATGAGCTGAGGCCTGGAAACTACCCAAGAGCAAACAAATAACTTGGGAGTTAAGTTTGGTTTTTGTACCATGCTCTCATATCCTCATCCCTTTGCTCAGCTGTGGAGCTGTTGGATGTTTCCCTCTTACAGGGACTCCTGAGATCACTTCAGCTCATCTCTTGCTCTGGGGGCAACAGGGATGGGTTGACAGCACCAGGCTAGGTGTGGAGGCACCACTGTCGGTGGTTTGCAGGGAACTGAGAGAGAATTTTTGTGGTTGTTAGCTTTCCCTTGGAGAAAAGATGGCATGTAAGCAAGGGACAGCGATTAAAACAACTCTCACTCTTAAGATCATCATCTCAGTTCCGTATTTGGCTCCGTTAGACCAAAGGTGGCTCTGAATGGCACTTGTTGGGGTCAGTCCTTGTACGCTGGGTTTGGAGAGAGCTGTGGGGCAGGCAGTGTTTCTGCTGAGACCTGACTGACCAGTGCCTACAACCAGCTTCCAGCAGCAGGGCTTCCCAAAACACAAGTTATCTGCTGTAGTAAACGAGACTCTTGCTGCAAGCAGCTCTGACAGCAAGAGAAAAGGAAGGTGGCAAAGCACCCCGGTATCCAGACCACCTGTGAAAGGAACCTGGATATGAAGAGCTCACTGTAAGTGCTGTCCCACACTGCACAGAGCCCACGTGAGCAGAACCTCAGCCTGGGTTAGTCAAGCTTTGCCGCTTCCGCGCTTGCTCCCTCTTCCTTCACGAAGCCAGAGATAGATGACTGCTTGCCTTACGTGGATGTAATGGGATTCTTGCTTCTTACTCACTAACTGCCTGAAAACGTGAGGTTTCTTTCAGCTCTTTACAATTCTCATGACTTCTTGGTTTGAGGAGGTGTCCAGCTTCATCTCCAGCTGGCTTGGGACACAAGTAGAGTGCAAAGCCTTGTCTTGGCCGCGGTGCCTACTTATTGTGTCACACAGCTCCTCACCACAACCTGCCACGTGCACAGACTGAGTTGTTTACAGCAAATTCCTTCCTCCAGCAATTCAAGTCACCTGGTTTTGTTTTAAGAATGAAAACACTTCCATTGTTTTGGTTTTAAGTACCGGGAAGAAGCACTGTACACCCCAACACACATCCTTTCCAGAGGGAGGGCAAAAACTCCCCTTATCTCCACTGCTGAGGATTAGCAAAGTTTACTTTGTAGAGATTTTGATTTAAGGACTGTTACAATGCAAGTCAACTTCATCCTTGGTGTAGCTACCACACAGTTACCCTGGGAAAAGCATCTCTTAGAGGTGGGGAGCAGCCTGCTCCTGGGGGCCTGCTGCACGGGCAGGGGGGGCATGTGCAAATCTGAACTTGAGTTTGAGTTTTAGGCAGTGTTGGAACTCTGTGGCAGTCTGTTTCCACTCATGCATTTATTGGTTCTATGAACCGTGAAAAGAAATTAAACTTGTTTAACCTCCTTCCAGGCTTATGCTTTATTTATTCCCCCACCCCCCCTTTTTACCTTCCTAATTGTACTGTTTTCTAGACTGGTTTGGGGGAAAAAAACCCAAGTGATGTCTTCAGATCATGCTCCTGGAACAATACACACCCTGGGCAAGGCGAAGCTTCAGGAACATGTCGGGGTTGGTCGAGACAGATCATCAGGTTGCACTCGCCCTCCTTTGAGTCACACAGACACCATTACACAATGAGCATTTCCCAGCAAGACTAAGAACACAATAACAACTTTAATGTACAAAAGAAATTCCCTCCTGGACATAGACACCACTGCATCTGTGCCAGCAGAAGATGACCCTGCTGGGTGGAAGACCTCGAGCGTTCCTGTCCTTGTGCTGTTGAAGCAGAGGAGCCTGAGGCTTGGGGTTAGGGGTTGGCTCCTGCCTGGTGCTGGGATCACAAGCCAGACCTCAGTAGGGGTGGCAGGAACCCCCCCCTCCAGTCTCCTCTACCCACAGTGCTCCTGCAGGAGCTTCAGTCTCAGAGCTGTAACTGCTGTTACAACAGGAGGCTTCTTTCCACTTCTGTCTTCTCTCTGGGGAGACTTCAGTGAAAGATGATCTTTTTGTATTTGGAGTTGGGGATCTGTCCTCGTGACTTGAGCCTCCTCACCGCCTCTCGCATGTGTTTGGGCTGCAGAGGGGGCAGCTCCCCCCACTTCTCACACACGTCCAGTGCTAAAAAACAAAACCAGAGTTCACATGAGCAGGACAGCTGAGCTCAGCCAGGCTCCTACTGCTTGAGCTTTCATTTTACAGGTAACACTCTCAGTAGGGTTTAAGTTCACGTTTTGTTAATACACAAGAATGAAACTGCTGTGGGTGCTTTTGTGGCTGGAACACAAGTGTGGTGAGGAGCAGCTGAGGGACCTGGGCTTGTTCAGCCTGGAGCAAAGGAGGCTGAGGGGAAACCTGGCTCTCGCTGACTCCTGGACTGGAAGCTGGAGCCTTCTCCCAGGGAACAAGCAACAGGACAAGAGGAACTGACCTCAAGTTGCCCCAGGGGAGGTTTAGGTTGGAGCTGAGGAACAATTTCTTCAGCCCCCTCCAGGGTTGTCCAGGGCTGTCCCAGGCTGCCCAGG
>WTSP01020728.1:2654-30463 GCA_025331215.1 Actenoides lindsayi | reverse complement strand
TGCGCAGTAAATTTTCTTTGGCTATATCTTTAAAAGCGAAGCGAGAGAAATTTACACCAATCATAATAAAGGTATTTTTGACTAGAGTCACTCAAGCTCCACCTTGAAGGTAAAAGTTATTATAAAAAAGGTTTAGGTAAGGGGGGATGTTAGGAAAGACACCATCATGGACAAGCCAGAGCGCATGTCATCTCTGACTCCTGGGATCAGTCGACGGGCTGAACCTCGCTTCCCCCCCTTAGGGACGCCTTTGAGTAAGATCTGGACTTTAAACTTAGAAACTTCTTAGAGCTGCTCTTTAACTTAACACAGCTGTATACTACATATGTATACATACATATATCCTTTGCAGACAGTGTATTTATCACCGGCAATCTACAAGAGCTTGTATTCCTGTTGCTCTCAATAAACTGCACCTTTCATGCAGCCAGTCACGGTGGTTCTCTCATTGGGCGCCATCAGATCTTTACTGGCTGCGTGGTACTGTGGAGCGTGACTGGGCAGGGAGTGCAGGGGGCTGTTAGTGAATCCGGAACTGTGTTAGTTCAGATGGACTGAACGCGACCGGACTGGGATCCAAGCCGTGGTAGTTCAGATGGACTGAACGTGACTGGACTAATAGTGCCAAATTGGACATCACTCAGAATCTAGGCCTAGCCGCCCACAGCCCCTCTGATATCTGAGGATCAGCTGGAACGCAAGGGGAGTTATTTTCTGCCAAGTTACTTTACCCTTTTCACGCAACAAGCCCTCAGCACAAGAAAGACATGGACCTGCTGGAGCATGTCCAGAGGAGGGGCATGAAAACGATCAGAGGGCTGTAACACCTCTCCTATGAGGACAGGCTGAGGGAGTTGAGGTTGTTCATCCTGGAGAAGAGAAGGCTCCAGGAAGACCTTATTGTGGCCTTCCAGCACCTGATGGGGGGCTACAAGAAAGCTGGGGAGGGCCTGTTTACGAGGGCATGTAGTGATAGGATGAGGGGCAATGGTTTTAAACTAGGGAAGGGTAGATGTAGATTGGATATTAAGAAGATGTTGTTTACTATGAGGGTAGTGGAACACTGGAACAGGTTGCCCAGAGAGGTGGTGGAGGTCCAGTCCCTGGAGACATTCAAGGTCAGGCTTGATGGGGCTCTGAGCAGCCTTAACTAGCTAAAGATATCCTTGCTCACTGCAGGGAGTTGGACTAGATAATCATTAAAGGTCCCTTCCAACCCAATGCTTCTATGATTCTATGATTCTATGATTCTATGATTCTATGATTCTATGATACATACACATTTTATTATAGATGTATATATGTTAAAGTTTATCTATACCATGTATATAGTACATACACATCATGTACCTTTATACACATATATACTTCATATATAAATCAACTTGTGATGCATATACACACACATTGTATAATACAGTTTATTATACTGTGCTTCTCAAATGAAAAGTTGTAATGACAAACCCCTTCAGTGTGTACTGTGTAAATGTAGGCTGATTGCAACTCTGGCCACATAAGGAATAAGAAATAAATCACCTGCAAAAAGTCCACTGCAGTCAGCCAAAGAAGCTGTACTGAACATAATGAGAAAACCAAAGCCAACAGACTTGGCCAGCCTCTTCCCAAAAATCATAACCTGGCATCACCAGATGTTTCATTTTCATGTGTCCCATCTCTGAAAAGAATATGTGGAAAAAAGACCCAACTTCACTAGCACTGTGAACATAATCTCCAATTTAACAATGTATAAATGTGAATATTTAAATGCTTGCTACAGAATGTGGGTTACTATTGAATGAACACTCCAAACGCATTCCATGATAATGCAGACAGTGGCTGTTCTAGATCCCACAGCCTCTAACAGCTTTTCACATCTGAGAACTCTAATTCTGATGCTGTCTACCAACTACTTTGTTATGTAAACTGTATAGGTAAATTTTACGTAAGTTGTATGTGTTATTGACAGTGATGGGAGAAAATGTTTTATTTTGTAGCAGCTCACATAGACTAAGCTAAAGCAATCTTGAGTAGTAATCCTTTCAGGATGCTGGGGGGGTTTGTGTCTGATTGTTCCACCTGGGCTACAACATTATGCCATATTCACAGCCTTATCCATGAGCTGGTTGCAGAAACACATCTGGAAAAATAAGTTAATTTTAGAGAGCAGTGCTCCATGGTTGCAAAAGCATTCTAATGTGTATCCTAAAAACTAGACACATGTCAGCAAAGAAGTGAATGCCAACTCTGCAGAACACCTGTGCTGTGCTCGGTAGGCTTTAGCTGGCCAGACTGACAGGTACAGAAGTGTCATGGTGCAATATGCTGAAAGGGTGCAGAACTCTAAGAAGTTGAAAAATGATAAGCTGTTAGAACAAACTAAACTGCCTTTAAATCAGAGTAATCAACAAGGATGTTTGCCTGATTTAAAGTTTGTTTTGTGGTATTAGAAGCAAGTGAGGTAACTGAGAGGTAACTGAGTAAGCTGAAGGTAAACCAGGACAGCCTACGGAAACTTTTTGGTGCTCATGAAGACTTATCTGTACATGTCACCACAGCATGTTGCATCCTGCAAGGGTAAGACTAAGATCTTTCTCAGCTGTGGGCTTGAGTAGCTGCTGATGTGCATTTTGTCTGAACACAGACCTGATGAGATTTCCTCCCCCATCCTGCCTTTTCCTAGGCCACAAACCTAGGGTAAGTCAGGCACAGATTACAGAGTAAATGGAACTAGGACACTAAGTCTCCTTCGTGTCCTGAGCCCCCACTTTCCCAACCTTGCACTGCTCTCCCTATTGCTTGGGAGTTAGTCACTTGCTGATAGCTTAGTGCAGCTGTATGTGGGCCGTGATAGACCAGTGCAACTGTACTTGGGTCATGGCCAACAGGGGCACGATATCAAATTTCCAAGGTCAGAAAGTTCTGGGTCTGCACAACTGGCAAAAAATATCAGTATGTTTCAACATCCAAGGTGGGCCAGAGTGGAGAAATACCTGATAAAAGTCTACTGTCTCCCACCCTAGTTTGAGCATCTCAAACCCTAGTAGTGATCCTAAAGTGAGACCCTTTGAGCTTTCCTGGATCACAGTTGACTGTGTCCTGCATCCACCCTGAGAGAGCTATCTCTCTGTCACACACTATGCAAAGGGTCAGGACAAAGTGGATTCCCAAATTGCAATTTTTGTCTGCTGAGAATGTTGAAGCATTGTGTATATTTGCTCTAAACTCAGGAAGACGGAAATTTTAACTATAGGCTAGCCTCTCTTTCATCCACCTCTCTACTTATCTATGTGTCTGAATATATAGAGATTTACTTTCATGAGCATGGGTGTATATATATTCCACTGGATCCAAATAACACTCTGTGTTTGTATGCTTTGTTGTTATATCTATGCATATACACATATAGATATTGATTAAGGACACCTTTAGTAAGTTAGTGTGAATCTTGTCAGTATTGAATCTGCATTTAACTTGCTATTTTTATTATAATACATTCTGGTGAATCACATTGTTAATTTTAAATTGGTTAATGATTAAGTGCTGATAAAAGCCAACCTTTTGATCTGCCTCCCACCATCAATAAATCTTAAATTGCTGCTAGGTTATAACATTGTCAATATTTTCACCCGTGGCACAGCAAAGCAGCTTTTATTTCCTTTCTCTGCTGATCTCTGAGATAGGAACAAAACCAAAGGACGAGAAAAGTGAGCTTTACCATTAATAACAAAAAATCCACAGTCCATTCTCCCTTGACAGATATGCCAGTACTCATAGGATGAAAACCTACAGCAAAATCATCCCAAGAAATTACTTTCCAAAATTGACTCTTGATCACAGTAGATGTACTTATCAATGCATTGTGGAAACATAAGCCTTTCATTGATTTATTTATTTATTTTAAATAAACCTTTCTGCAGATGGGATTGGGAAAAAGAACAGGAAAACTAAAGGAAAGAAATGGATAAGCAAAAGGGAAAGAGGTATTCAACACCATTTCTGTGAATACATTACAGCTTTCCCTGGTTGGGTTTCCTGTCTGATTTCAGATGAATCAGGCTATCTTTATTCCCATTCTTCCCGTAATAGTTATGCCACCGGTGCTCAGTACACAGGCAACAGATTCATAGGTGACTTGGAAACTGAAGATGTCTACTCATGAAGGATCATCAAGGAAAAGTAAACCATGGAAGGATAGCCTTGTGGCAGACATGCTTTTCAAGACACTCAGAAAAGAAGCTATAGACAAGATCTGTTTCAAATGAATTAAAGTAAGTGCTGGCACTTTGCCTAATAAAGGTTCAAAGAGATTCAAAAGAAACCAACTGATTAAATGTAAGAGCTTGCTAATTTAGATTACTTTTTTGATAGGATGCTAAGAAGAATAGGCTGGGAATTTCAACAAATTTTGAATCTTGCAGCATGATAGAGGAGTCTTCGTGGTTCGTACTGTGTTGTCATAGCTAGGTTACACATATAAACTGATTGGTTTTGCAGATAAACCTCTTCATTGGCTTCACAATCAAATCTGTCTTTAATCTTTACAATCAAATCTGACATTTTCACAGGTAACACCTGAGCCACCACCACACACCAGCAAGACAACACATGTTTTCCCATTGTGATTGAAGTTCTCCTTCTAAAGAAGGATACACACTTACATTACTATCACGACACTTATAAGCACACCTGAACTCCTTTTAATGTTCTCAGCTCAAGTGTCCATAGCAGCATAACTAGAGCAACAGCAGACTCAGAACAAGTAGCTAAAACCTCCTTGAGAGCTGAATAAACACTCTTTGGACTGCTGAGCCTGACAAAACTGAGCTGTCTTAATTGGCACCATGGCAGGAATGGAGGAGAGAGGAAAGGAGGTGACCCCATGAGGTTATTGAAGAGTTGCTTGGGCTGTTATTGGGTTGTGCATTGCCTCCTTTGGGGGATTTTAATTTCCTGGATTTATTAAAGCCTAGTGCAAAAAACCCTGCACACCCCTTTGAAGACCAACACAGATGCATTTTCACTGCCATACTATCCCTGACCTTCCAGGCAGCCATGAGAGTGTCTTTTAAGCAGACACTACTAACAAGCAGCAGTACTCCTGATACAGGTATGACATACATACAGAAATGGGCTAAGTAGGCTGGTTTTATTACTAAGTGCTTGAAATTCCTTTATTACTAGTCACCATAAATGTCACTTTTAACAATTCAGAACAATGATATTTTGCAGATAAAAATGTTTTCTTTATGTATTTAAAGGAGGGCAGCAGAGCTATGAATCAGTGAGGCTCAAGGCAAGACTTAAAGATATGAATAGTAACATGACTGGAAAAAACATATTCTGTCTTGGAGAATCTGCTGTGAAACTTAAAAAGTTCTGTGAAGGAGTCTAAGGCCAGTATGGAAGGAAGTTGAGGAAAAACCCCACCAAAACAAACTAGTGAAACTTTTAGTCTGAACTCAGTGGACCAGGTGGTTTCTTCCAAAAAAGATCACTATCTTACTGTTCTAGCTGAGAAATTAGACTTATCAGTGAAAGACTTCAGATGCAACAGGGTATGTTGTTGCTACAAGATATCCCAGGCCTATATTCCCACTAAGGAAGCTTCCAGGCAGACCACTGTCATCTTCGACAGCTGTATCTGTGGACATTAGGCAACTGCATGAAACAGCATTATGCCTTACAATGTGCTCCACAGTAGGTGCTGTCATTCCATTCTCCTGCTGTTTCTTTACTGTTGGGGCTGAGAATTTAAATAGGTCAACAGTAAAAGGTGGAAGTGGGAATGTGGCTTCATATCACATGATAGAACATTATTTGACTCTAAAGTGCAGGTGAGAGCTGAAAAAAACCCTCCTTTTAAGTGTACTTGTTTTCATGTCTCCACCCATTTTGACATGCCTTTACATTCACTCTAGAGCAGCCACAGGCAAAGTAATGAGTTAGAAGAACAGCTCAAACAGGGATTGGCTGACATTAATGCAACTCTGTACAGCGTGTTGAATCTTATTTTAAAAGCCTAGCATTTCAAAAAGAAGCTTACACTTTCTTGGTTGTTGCTGTTCAATGAATTGTTACTTTTGCATGAGTCTACAGCATGTCACTGTGTAATAATACATAGCCTGATATTCATAGAAACATAGAATGGTTTGGATTGGAAGGGACCTTAACAATCATTTAGTTCCAACCACGCTACCACAAGCAGGGTCACTTCCCACTAGGCCAGGCTGCTGAAAGCCCCATCCAGCCTGGCCTTGAACACTTTCAGTGAATGGGCATCCACAAATTCTCTGGGCAACCTGTTCCAGTGTCTCACTGTAAAAGTTTCTTCCTAATATCTAATCCAAATCTAAGCTCTTTCAGTTTGAAACTGTTACCGCTCATCCTATCACTACACTCCCCAATAAAGAGTCCCTCCTCATCTTTCCTGTAAGCCCCCTTTAAGTACAGGTAGACCACAATAAGGTCTCTGGAGTCTCCTTCACGCTGGACAACTCCAGCTCTCTGAGCTTGTCTACATAGGGGAGAAGCTTCAGACCCCTGAACAACTTTGTGGCCCTCCTCTGGACCAGCTGGAGCAGGTTGATGTCTTCCTTATGCTGAGGGCTCCAGAGCTGGACACAGTATTCCAGAAAAGGTCTAACCAGAGCAGAGTAGAGGGGCAGAATTACCTCCCTCAACCTGCTGACCACGCTTCTTTTGATACAGACAAGGATGTGATTGGCTTTCTGGACTGCAAGTGCATGTTTCTGGTTCATCCTCAGTGTTTCATCCACCAAGAGCCCCAAGTCCTTCTCCACAGGACTGCTTTCAATCTGTTCTCTGCTCAGCTTGTATTTATGCTTGGGATCACCCCAAACCAGGTGCAGAACCTTGCACTTGACCTTGTTGAACTTCACAAGGTTTTCACAGACCCACCTCTCAAGACTGTCAAGGTCGCTCTGATTAGCACCCTTCCCTCCAGTGCGTTGACCTCACCACACAGCTTGGTGTTATCAGCAAACTTGCTGAGGGTGCACTTGATCCCACTGTCCATGTAATGTTGAACAGCACTGATCCCAGTACTGAACCCCAAGGAACATTCTTCTTCTGATGGAGAAAATTTTGGGGCTAAATCTTCAGTGAAGTTTGCAACAACTATGTTCATAGACCAGTTTTGCACCCGGGGCATTGTTTTATCTGTGCATGTGACACTCACAAACACATAAAACAATGATTTTTAGACAAAACAGATGAAGAATTTTGTATTCTTAGAAGCCAATAGTTTCTCTTGAAAGCTTAACCACTGGATTAGACTAGCAAAATACTGAGGCTACTGATCTTTTCCTGTTATTCTAACATGACTTCTTATGTGTATCTAAAGAATACTCTGAAGCTTTCTCCCCCCTCTTTTTCGTTCCTGAAAACTACTGTCTTATCCAGAAACTTAACATGTTTGAGGTAAACCATTATTAAATTTACTGTGTTCTCCTTTTCTACTGAGAGATGCAGTAAGATGACAGAATGGAAATTTTAAAATTATGTCAAGATTTTCAGCCATTTCAGGCTCTTATCTATTAGGCTGCTCTTGGCTTGATCTTGGTCTTTACTATTTATAATGAGTTCTACGTCCATAAAAATATCTTAGAGGCTACACAAACTCATACATACAAATGCAGCTGAAATACCTCTTAGCAGATATAACACCATTGTGACACAAAGGAAAGACTGTATTACTTACTATTGCTTAGTGTTTTCTCTTACTGTTTTTAAGGCAACTTGTCTCTTCATCATGTACTGAAGACAAGGAAAAAGAAGTTACACTCAAACATCTTTGTTTCTTCTGGTGGCAGTATTTTCATATACAAAGCTATACAGGAATTAGTGCTTTTTGTCAGGACATACCCCCTAATCCTTCTAGTCTAAGATTCTGCAAATCCCCAAGAATACTGCAGTAAATAATCCTTCATACTAGCAGTTAATGTAATAACAATAACAAAAACCCAACTGAAAATACATTATTGAGAAAAGCCAACATCATTCCCTCTCTCCAATTCTCTTTTTGGCTGTCATTTAGGTTAGGTCTTGTCCCAGGATGTTTCGTCTTTGATTCTGTTAGAGGGTCCTGATGCTTCCAAATCACAAATGAATTTATAAAAAAAAAGTAATTACTTGTATATTTAAGGCAGAAATTGAAAAGTAATTTGAAATCTCACTGAAATTCCTGAAAACAAAGACATTTCATAGTCTAGTCTGCCTTATACTCTTTCTTTATAAAGAGTTTATTCAGTCTAAATGGTGAAATGTCTTCTACTGTGATTTTGTGGTGAGGTATAAACAAATATTTCAACATCACTAAAAAGAATCTAAGCAAAATATTGTGTTGGGAACATCTCACCTACATTGGAAACTGCTTTTTATCACATTGCATAAAGGAAAGTTCCAAATATCTGTTCATCTTACTGGGAAATCCAAGGAAAATTGCAAAAAAACCCCACCATTAAACAATCAATTTCCAACAAATTGTGCCACCACTGAAAGACAGGTTCTTCAACTTGCCTGCTCACAGTTACAGGCATTTGCAGCTCCCCACCCAGGCATACATATTAGCCTGTGTTTGTGTATTTTCCACATAGGATCTGAGCCTGTCTTCCTATTAACCTCTTAAGCACGAACAAGCTAATGAAGCATTACTAACGGCTGAGTTTCAGAATGCAGCAGGCAGGAGTTAAGTGTCAGGGAAATGTATGCTTTTCCACAGCTGCTTTAATGGTTAATCTTTAACAATTAAAATGCCTTTAGATTAAAGTTCCTCAGAAAACACCTTATTTTTCCAAACAGGCTACAAAGAATGTTGGGGAGGATGAGAATGGTCTAAGTTGTACAACAGGGAGATAGATGAGACAGAAAAACAGGAGAGAAATAACCTGAGTAGACAAAGCAGGGGAGTTTCCCTACAAAGACCTTCCATTATGCTGGATTTGTTTTTAAGACTGCCAAGACATAGCAGCATTTTATTATGTAAAAGCAAAGCAGCAATCCAGTTCTGCACCAGAGCTCTCCTTCTTGCTCCCTGTGGAGAGGTGAGGTAAAGTTAATTTTAACCATTTTGAACTCTCTCACCCACCTGCCATGGATGTCCCTATGCCTGTTTGGCCTGCCTTTAACAGCCCTGAAGGGCTCAAAACGCTGCAGACTCTGGTGCAGCTCTGGCAGGCAGAGATGGTGGGGATGCAAACAGTGCCCTTTCTGCTGACTGTCACTGACTTAGTCATCTCTGGTAATGCCTTTGTCTTCTTGAATAGGTGACAGCTCTGAGCAGGTTAACATTGGGTCGATCTGAAATCATGCAGAATATCTACTTAATTGCAGTTTTCTGCAGCATCCAACCAAGGAAATCCTCTCTGCTTTGTGCAGCATGAGCTCAGATTTTATAGGATTTGGAAAAGTTGTTATTTTCATCAAAGCAATTTTGACAACAGTTTTTAACAAAGTTAAGCATCTCTGTAAAGGCACTGTAATTATATGTACCTTAGATATCTTCTGTATTGCTTGCTTAATTATCTTGTAATAAGTTAGAATGCACCTGTGGATATTCTAAAACACTTTTGATTTTCTGCTAATATTAGATGAAAGTTTGCTGCCTGTATTAAATCATTCATATGTAAAATATACCTGTGTTATATTATATGTTATATTATTGAGTGATGTAAGTCCTGATACAAAGAAAGGGTTAAAGCTTTAGGACAGTAGAAAGGAAAAGGAGTAGATGATGTGATCATGCAAAAGAAGTAAGTCTAATGTTTTGTCAGCTATGGTCAATTGTCCATTTTCCAGGTTAAAAATGGCCTGGGATACCCATGGTGATAGGACAGCATAGGATGCAGCTGAAAGCACAATGCAGAAACATCTCTTGAGTGTTTAAGAAGTAACCATACATAAATTTCTGGCTCATTTTCTGAAGACATAGTGACAGAAGTGAGTCTCGAAATCTGGTAAGAGTGAAAAGTTGCACCCTTGGTAGACTAGCCTGGAGTAAAGTAGTAAAAAAGGTGGAGATAGCTGCTGGAAAAGTAAACGAACAAAGCTTATGCAGTCAGGATAGGTGAGAATTATTAAATGTATTGAAGAGAAAGAAAAGTGTTAAAAGAAGAAGTGATATGCTGAGAGAATAAAATACAAGATAAAAAGAAGCCAAAAAATCAAAGGTAAAAAGAAAATAGCTAGATCTTAGCACAGGAACCATCTTTAAATTTGTGGTGCCTTTCAATAAATAGGTGGCAGACTAGAAATGGGGGAGTAAGTGAAGAGGAAGCCATCAAGATGGGAGGTGAGGGAAGGAAAGGGAGTGGACTTAGGCATAAAAAGGATTAGGCCAGGTTTTATGCATAGTTATACAAGAAGAAGTGGTAAAATCTCAGTGCTGGATGGAGCAGAGGTTGCAGCTCTGTATTGCAGATAGATATGGTGACAGCAGACAAGATAGTGAGAACATTTTAAGAGAAATTAAGTAATTCAGTTTGAACCAGCCATACAGCATTTAAGAAATGATAGAGAGCAATGCAGAAATGTGAATTTGAGTAAAGAAAGATCATGGAGAAGTAGCATCTATAAATGAGGTTAAACAACAAAGCTGGCTGCTGTTTTATATTGCACAAAGTTATAAAACTGAGAAATACTTTAATATGGCAGTTAGTAGTGATGCTGATTTTCAAAGACTTCTTCAACACTTCAGCTATACTTTTATTTAACTAAGTCTCTTTTTAGATAAACCTGACCTTGAACATTTATATGATCACTTTTGCTAATGGCTGTAAGATCTTAAGAAGCCGCAAGCTACTGGGGAAAAGAATGATGAAGACAGGTCAATTATAAAATGAAAATACTTAAATGACAGGTTTTCAAGACAACTCTTTTCTGCTGACTTTAATGAACAAATGCTGCAAGTACAGGAACTAATGAGCTGCTTTTTCGTAGAAAAAATACTGCACTGGTCTAAGTGACTTAACAAGAAAATACTCTTCTAGAAACTGCATGTGTATGTTAACTTAGGGTTACAAAAAAGCTAATGAAACCTCCCTCACATGTTCCTTATTCTGTGGGTACAGTTCTGTTCTAACATAGCCAAATGGCTTTCAGATCAAAGCTCTCATGTTCTTCTGCTCAAAATACTACCTGAACTGTCAAATTGCTGTATGCACCTAAGCATGTAGCCATTCTGGCCAAATGGAAATGGAGAAGAAAGGTGAGTACAGGCCTCAGGACTGCCCAGAGAGATTGAAGTGATATTTCAAAAGCAAACAGAAGTACCAGTTTTAAGCAGAAGAGGTCAATTAATAATACTGTATGAGTAAAAGGTTGACTTCAGTCTTGGCTTGAATTAAGTCCTGGCTTGGAGAGTTGGGCGTGGGAATGGCTGTGTGCAGCAGAAAAAGGAGATGGAAATTAACAGCAGTGATTATGAACAGCCTGCTAGGGAGAGAGGGACAGGAGGCAGGAGTTGTGAAATACCTGTATTTAATTTACCCTAGGTAAAGCAAAGGAGAGAGAGGGAAGATGGAGCAGTGTGAAAGCCATTGCTTTTACAGCTGCCATGCACAGGTCCACATGGAGCAGGAGCTTCACCTTAGGCTTCAGGAGATCAGGGCACCACAGAATTGAGCAGTGGCCTCGGTGATGCACCACTGCAGCAGAGGACTGTCAAACGTGCACACCCCATGTATCTTGGGGCACAAGCAGGTCTATATCTTTCCTTCTATCAACTAGAATGGCTCCTTTGTTTCTTTTGTCTGTGTGCTGGTTTTGGCTGGGTTAGAGTTAATTTTCTTTATAGTAGCTAGTATGGAGCTGTGTTTTGGATTTGTGCTGGTGCCCTGGTGTGAATGAGAACAGAACTAAGTCTGTTCAGTGATTTTACTTTTTTTTTTCTCAGTCTCTTCGAACTACCTGTACTTTCTGAAGTTAGCAGCCTGTTTCACAGGCAATGTCAGCTTCTACCGGTGATAACACTCAATTTTTATAGTTAGTACCAAGGATTGGTGTGTGCAGACCAAAATCACCACCAGGTCTTGTGTACCACCTTGGGGGTGTAGAAAGTAAAAGGCTGCACCTGCAGGTAGGAGTGGACAAGACAGGTGACCCTGAACTGACCAATGAGTTATTCCATCCCATATACAACATACTCAATATAAAGCTGAGGGATCACAAGGGTCAAGCTATGTTCTTCAAAGGGTGGCATCCAAGGAGGACTCTGTCCATTCTGCCATTGATCTTGATCTATGTGTTCCTGAATCCAGTACCAGAATCCAGCTCTTGAATCCAGTTCCTGTCTGCTACTGAGCCCAGTCTGGGACTTCAGCAGTGCCTGCTCCACAGCATCAGTGGTGACAGTGACGTAACTGCCATCAAGGGTGTTGTGCTCTATACTGGTTTGATATATATTTGTATATATTCCATTATTGTAATTTTAATTACCATTAAAGCTGTTCTAGTTTCCTTTTCTAATTGCTAAGTCTCTCTCCCTTATTTCCTTTCTCTTCCCTTGTGGGGAGGGAGTGGGGTTAACAGAGAGTGTCTGTTGTAGGTCTATGGATGACCCTGACCCTAAACCGTGACAGCTAAAACCAGTGTTGATAATTCAGGGATGTTTCTGTTACTGCTGAGGAACACTTACACAGAGCCAAAGCCTTTTTGGCTTCTCACAGCACCCCACCAGCAAGCAGGCTGGAGGTGCACAGGAGCTGGGAGATGACACAGCTGGGACAGTCGACCCCAACTGACCAAAGGGATATTCCAGACCACATGACATGCTCAGTGATAAACCTAGGAGGACTGGCAGGGGGCCACTGCTCAGGGACTGGCTGGGCATCAGTCAGTGGGTGGTAAGCAATTGTTTTAATTGGTGTCATTTCTCTTCCTTTCTCCTTCCCTTTTCTTCTTCTTCTGTTTTATTTCTCTCTTTGTTATTTTCATTACAATTATTGTACTTTATTTCAATACTACACTGTTCTTAACCCACAAATTTTCTCACTTTTATTCTTCCAATTCCCTCCCATCCCATACTGCTGAGGCAGGTGCGGTGAGTGAGCAGCTGGGTGGTGCTTTGCTGCTGGCTTGCATTAAACCACAATACCCTTGTCTTAATTTTTCTTGCGCCTGTCAAAATTAATGCTTGTGAACAAGTGGACCACTGTCCACCCTTTGACTTGCATAACTCTTCCTCTCTCTGGCTGGGAAAAAAAACTTTGCTGGCACAGTTTTCAAGACCACTGGCATATATATAAAAAGCCTTCCTATCAGTATAAGATGTACCAGTGAGACATTATACATGTTCAGGGCACACAGAACAAGCCTTCTGAATTACTGAAACCTATAATCCAAGACAGGGGAATTCTGCTAAGCAACAATATAATTCTTATACATCAGAGTTCTGCATGTCTCACAGGTATCCACATTTAATATAGTAGCCCATTACTGAGGGTTATTTAAATTGCTTTGATATACTTCATTAGTCAACCTAAACTTTAATGGTTATCCATAGTGGCAGAACAGGATGAAGGAGCTGTTTCAAATATCCATTTAGGCCCTCAGGTATATTAGCTGTCTGCAAAACAATTAAATGCTCTGGTAACTTTATAAACAATGATGAATGGCATTCAGATGGCAGAGTTCCATGCAACTCTAGAGATGCATTTTTTTTCCTTGGGAAACAATTTATGCACTACCCTGAGAACATGCAATACTCTCCAAGTAAGTGCCAATTGTGACCATTTCCCACAGAAGATGTGCAGAACAGCAGCTCAGTATAAGGCTCCTGTTGCACTAGTGTCAGTGCAAAGCCACCGAACAGCATCAGGCCGTTTGGATGCTTAAGGTGCTTAGCTTCAACTCACATAGGCATAACGCATGCTTCCAGTATAAAAATTAATTCTCTGGGCCATATACTCCACCTGGAAGAGCTAGCGATGGGCAACAGAAAAGAGCTTCATTCAAATCTACTCTTTTATACAGTCCCAAAACACATTTTTTTTTCATGTTTGCTTGCATGAGAATCTTAATCAGCTGATTTCCTGAGGTGTTACAGAACAGTGTAGGAGGTGATAGCAACAGTAATTAACTGTTGAGCAACATGAAACACTCCCTATTGTTTGCCACAAAACATGAGAACTTGATATTCTTACCATACATCTACTGTTTGATATAACTTTTACCACAGCAAACATGGGCTCCTCAAATGGCTGCTCTCACTGTTCCCGGTTGACACAGCTTAACTACAGAAAATAGAAAAGAAGGATATTAACACAGTAACAAAATATTCTAGATGCTGCAGTATTAAGCCTCCCATGAAGGTACACCAGTCTGTGGTGGGGTTGCTCATATAAGCTAGAGTTAACATCTCTCTACTACATTGCTGCCTGCAGAACAGACGCACCCTGAGTGGGAGGAAAGGATTCTCTTTTTTCTCTTTGCCAGGCTACCCACCTTTTTAAAAAAGGTTAAGGACGCACCATACAGATCAAAATATACTTGCGTGGATGAAAGTATAACATTGCAGGCAGGTGTTAATAGCTACAGTTTCTTCAGAGGCTATCCTGAACCATTAATAAAGAGGATTAAGAATCAATTTTAAATACAAATAGTCTGGCTACAAAATTAAGTTTATTCTTGCCAATGATCTCCAGCAAGAGCACAACATATTTCTTCATTTATTATAAGTTTTTTGAGCTAACTTTTCTAAAAATACGATTCCAATTTTTTTTTTTTTTTTACAATGTTTTACTAATCCTGTTGGAGGCTAAGACCTGTAACTAATATAAAGCAAGTATCCTGTTAAATAAATGCTCTGAAGTCAATAGAAATGGAAGATGCTCAGTATCGTTCAATTGTGGCTGCTGAAAACAGCAAAACCATGTTTTAATACCCCCCCTTTCTCTGCCCCCCACATTAATCTATTTTGTAATAAACAAAAGCACATTATTTTTGTTGCTGAATAAATTATCCCATTCTTGCTGAAGCATGTTACTCTAGAATACAAACACAGGGCTTAAAAATTACTGGTTGAGCTGATTTAAAATGCTGATTTTAATCTCTGATTTGGCATGAGGAAATTTACTATAAAAGCTATTTAAGATTGCAGGTGCATCTTTGTCCCACAGTTGAAAGCAAAGGGTGGATTTGTAATCTGCCAAGTGCACAGTGAGTGACTGAAAGTCTCCTTCTTAGCACAAAGCTAAAACGCATAACTAAAAATATCCTGGTTTCTTTCTGCCTTAATCTGAGAGCAAATGGTGATAAAATGAAAATTAAGAACAAAGCTATATACCTATGCAATCTAAAAATTCTTTCATATGTAAATAGAAAACTGCCTTAATAGTTCCAAATATTTTTTTCCAGTCTCTTGGGCTTGGTGGAATTTGTCAGGACTGGGCGTGGTTAAGGGTTGCCAGCGTGGTGGATGACTTCAGTTAGCTGTCATCTAGGCAGAACGTGTGGGCTGGTGGGTAAGGCTGACTACACAGCACACAGATATGATTAGAAGGGATGAAGCTGTGGGGTGTAGTTATGCACCTGCCTGAATTCCTGGCAACTCAGTCATCACTTTTTATTCTCCATTCCAGTTTTTATGAACTAGACTAAAAGAAAACAAGGGGAGGATGGAATAAGGATTGTCCAATTCATAACTCAAGTTTTCACCACACAAAAGGACTTTACTGATATGTTTTATATACTATGTTTAGTTGGATATTATAAGCATTAACCAGTGTTCACTGAAACCAGTGTATTGCCTTCAGGAATATCTCTCAGCTGTCAAAACCTCAGCACACATCTTAGTAGCTAAGCACATGGCCAATACTCAAGCTCTCTTTGTGGACTACTTTAACCCTGCTAGCTCCTATGTTTTACATGACAAAAAGATGTATCTGGACAGTTCCCATGGTTTAACTGATATGCTCTCAACTTGACTATGTATCACTAACCTTACTTGTACTAAGCTAACAGTATGCTTACCCCATTCACTGTGGTAAATCCTAGGTCAATATGCATTAAAAAGCTGACAATTCTCAACTGTATGCACTAGGCCTTTACCTGCATTAAAAAAAAATGAAGTAGGAATAAAACCAAGAATTGTCTTCTAGTGGTGCCAAAGCAGTGTTATTTTAAATATATTTATATCTTGTGTGTATATATATAAGTATGTATGTGTGTATACATACATGTCTCTGTATCTCCATTCAAAGTAGGTTAAGGACTATAACACAAGAGTAAACATACGGGGGAATCTTGTTAACAGTCAATTCTATTGATGTGCCCAAATCTAAGAATTTTTCAGTTTTACAATGATAGGGGTCTTAAAGACAGGGGTCTTAAAGACTGGGCTCCAAGATGACTGAGCATATGAGGAATTCATTCTTGGCTAGAAAGCCCAGATGTCTTGCGCAGTGGGATGGCTGGCCTGATTTCAAATCCAAACACTGCAAAAAAGGTGGCAAACAAATCCCTACATTTTCAGTCTTGTCAGCCAATGTGTAAGAGTGACAGAGAAAAGGACAGGGAGGTAAGCACATGGTGTTAACTTGTTCTTCCCAATACTTGGGAGTTACCCATATTTAAATTTTCACATGCTAATGCTTTCTTCCAGGTATATATGCAGGAGGAAAAAAACCTACCACCACCACAAAAAAACCAACAACCCAACAACAACAAAAAACCCCAAACAACAACAACAAAAAAAACCCACCACCTTTTTTTTTGCTTGGATGTCTCAATACCAAATTCTTTCTGAGCATCATAAACTAGGTATCAGTAATCAAAAGTTCTATCTTCTGGTCTCCACAGAACTCAGCTTTCACTCAAGCTGAAGAAGGCTTGTTTTAGGCCTTATTTTTAATTTCCTAATTTATTTAATTTCTTAGAAATAAAGCAGAAGAAAAGAAGAAGAAAAAGGAAGAAGACGAAAAGGAGAGAAAGGAAGAGAAATTACACCAATTAATGCAATTGCTTACCACCCACTGACCGATTTTTAATTTCTTAGTTTAATTTCTTACAAAAAAGTACTTGGGCCTATTAAAGCAGCTTTCTATTTACATATGAAAGAATTCTAAAATTGCATAGGTATATAGCTTTGTTCTTAGTTTTCATTTTACCAAAAAATTAATTTCTTAAATTCTTAATTTCTTAATTAATTTCTTAATTTCTTACAATTTCTTATCTGGGCTGGCTTAGACCCAGCCCCACATCCATTGCTTCCTGAGGCTAGAAGAAAAGGAAATTCTTTGTTCTCTTGTTAAGACTAAATAAATTATTTTTTTCCTTTTGGTAACTGCTGTATCAAGTTCAAATAAAAATCTTTGCCTTGGCAGTCAAAGCAAGTCTTCTAAGCAATAGTCAATTCCCGGAACAGACGGAAAAGATGAAAGCACTTCTCTACATATTCTGATGCAGAGTATGACTACTAAATCCCAGTATCACTACTGTGCTGAGTGCAGTCCATTCCAGCTTAAGCTCTCTCTTTAAACTCTTAACTTTCTTAGTGTTTTTAATAGGAATTCAGAATCCAGCTATCAGCTAGAAATACATATAGAAATACTATAGAAATACATGATACAAACATAGAGACAGAATAGGCATAAATGAAGGGGAAGATTCAGATTTAATTATCACATTTAACTAACGCACAAGAAACAAATGCACAGTTGCAACAGACACTGCTGGCTTAGTATTGGGTTCTTTCCAGTGAAAAATGATACTACAGTGTAACTTCACTGTCCTTGGATTTTTCATTTTGACGATACCAACACTTTACAGCCACCATGAGTGCAGCAAAAATAAAAGTTTTCTAGAAAAAAAAAAAAATAAATTTACCACATTTGCAAAACACTAGAAATATTGAAGGCAATCATAACATATATGCCATTATTAAAAGTAGAATTTTCACAGAAATCAGTGTTTGAGATGCTGGTTGGTGTCAAGAGGTTTCAAACCTTGCAAACTATATACCACCTATCAGCTACTGCCATTATATGGACAGTTTGCAGATGATCAATTGTAGAATGTGCCCCAATACTTGCCCAGGTAAGAGAGAGATGTTTTCAATTTCACTCACCAGAAATGCCTCTCCTTCTAGCAGAGGACAACAGTCAAGAGGGTGAATAATGACATCATCCACTGTTACCAGGCAAGAATTTGGAAAAATTCTTGTGTAGAAGAAAGACACTAGCTGTTAGTAGGAGTAATAAGCCCCTAATGCAACTTATTATTTTTTTCAACTGTTTGGGACAGCTCCAGACAGTAAATCAAGAGGTGTCTTGAGGGATAGATACTTAGGCAAATAATCCCCAGCCCACCTCTTCCTGGGCTGAATCCCACATTATATGGTGCAACGTACGCAAAACTGATATGTTAAGACCTTATTCAGCAGCAGCATGAAAACCAGTCACATAAAAGTGTAGAGGAAAGTTGTCACATTTCCAGACAGACCCTCTTTACGGTTCTGTCTGGAAGTATTCCATGGAATATGGCCCAGATGAGGACGGTCCAGGCGAGCTAGAGGTTAAGGGAGGCGATCGTACTTAGGAGAGCTGAGAATGCTCTGTCTGGAGAAGAAAGGCTCAGGGGGACTTTGCCAATGTGTAGAAATACCTACTGGAGACAGGGAAAGGGACAGTAAAGAAGTAGTAGTTGGGGTCTTCTCAGTGGCATCCAGCAATGGGGCAAAACCCAATGGGTACCAGTTGAAATACGGCAAACTTCATTTAAATATTAGAAGTAACTTTAGGAATGTTCAAACACTGGAACAGGTTTGTAGGCCATAGAGATACCCAACCGGACACAAGCCTGAGCAACCTGCTTTAGGTGACCGTGTTTTAAACAAGGAGGTTGGACTAGATTTTCCTCCAGTGGTTCCTTCCAATCTCAATAATTGTGTACTGAAAGCACAGGAAAAGGAACTCACTTGAGAAAGGCCACTGCAAAAACCAGAAGAATTAATGAAACATTCTTATTTATGGGTTTAATTTTTATGATTTCTCACCTTCTTTAATAAATGCAATTTTTCTCTCTCTTTTGTCTTATATACAGTTCCCGGTCCATGAAAAAGGTGGTGGGTTTTGGGTTTTTTTGTTTGTTTTTTTGTTTGCTTGTTTGGTTTTGTCTTGGTTTGTTGTTGGGTTTGTTTTGGGTTTTGTTTTTTTTCTTTGTTTTAAAATCAACAGTTTTCATAGTCATATTACAGATAACTGATTAAAAAAACCCCAAAAACTAGCTCTGTGATTGACTGAGCACAGTTTTAGAAATTCAAATACCATATATATGCACTGCAGTTGGCATATACAAATGATATGCACAACTACAACACACAAAGTGATCCTTTTCAAGCCAAAAATCAAAATATGTAATCTTTCTTCACATTTGTTCCCCACTTTTTCCAATTTTACAGGGAACAGACACCTCTGGTAATGAAAACTATAATTTGGAAAATAATAGAAAATTCTCTTCTCCATTCCTGTAAAGCAAGTGTCAGGCTGGTCCTTAACAGCTGAAACTTCTGGAAGTCTTGCACCCTGTGGCCATCCACTTCATAGTGGGCCTCTCCCAGCAAATATGCACTTACATATGCAGCTTGTTTAATTACAGCACTCTCTTGATATGCCCACTCTGCACTTTGTATCATTTTACAATGCTAGACTCCAGACTCATATAGAAACTGACAGTCTATACTTTTTATAGATATTAAAATACAGAAACGCAGCGAATTAATTGTCAAATGCACACAAAGCACAGAAATAATACACACTATAAAAGTTTAAATTATTATCTTTCTTTTATTTGTACAATATTTTTTCCTTTTGTCTGAATTTATGGTCCCAATATCTGCTCTGCTTTGGAAGGAATTATTCCTCTGTGGAGATGCTTCTACATCTGATGGGAGCCTCTAACTCAGTTTTCAGCTTGGTCAGTACACTATGTCTGAAGCACAAACTAGTGATTGAGACTAACACCACAGAGCTCCTCGCTTTCAAAGCAGAGCAGGCATTAGAACCACAAATTCAGATGAAAACAGTTTTGAAGGACTACATTCAATATTTCTCACATAAAACTTATGCAAGAGCTGAAAATGCAAAAGAATAAGCACAAAATCCTGCTGACTTCCACAGCACATAAGCACCTGAAAATGAATGCAGCCTGCTCCATCCAGACATTGATAAAAATAAGCTGGAAGTATCCCTGAGCTAGCCCTCCTTCAGACAAAATCCTTTATCACGTCTCTTTGAAATGAAGGGATTATCTCCTTATGTATTATTAGTGATACCAGAAACAATGCGATGTTAACTGGTCCCAAAAGCTTTTATTTTTCCTTTATCAGCTGTTCAACACTGAATAAAGTATACCAATATGTAAGGGTAAGTATACAATTCAGTAAGTATGAAAAAGTAATCCTTTGGATCTAACTGCAACTGTGAAGAGAGAACAGAGAGAACAGTGGAAACTTTTTTCTGAAAGACCTTGCTCTAACAGAACTGTACCAAAAATCCAGTCGTAATAAGTCCAACAATATCCGATTCTGTAGATAAAGTCTGTGAATGCAGTGCCTGAATGTCAATATTGTATCAGCACATAATTGAAATTCAGCCTTCATCATCACTGCTGCTCCATGCGTCTTCATATGCTGGATTTAAATGCGGTTGAGGCAGAGACTACAGAAAACAAAAAATTCCCTCAGTGGTTTGCTTAATTAAAAATACTAAAGTCAAAAAAGGGCAATGCTGAAGGTATTCTTACATTACTACATGTAGACAAACTACTGTGTCTCTCATGGGTACTGGATTTTTTTAACCACTTCTTAGTCATTCCACTGATTAGAGGTAGGTTAAATTTAAAACAGAAATAGTATTCTATTCAATTCCAGTATCAACAACAAAATATCTGGAGCATTGACTGGAAGTTTTACAAATGTCTGCTATAAAAAGTAACAGATAGATGTTACTGTGCTTGGTTTGTGCTGTTGGTTTTAACTCATAATTCCCTTGCCCCAGTGTCACTGAGCACTACCATCTCAAGAAGCAGTCCTGGCCTTTATCCACATCCAGCAAGTATTTCTTGCCTCAGACCCAAGCTGAGGGTTTGTGCAGCTGTGCAGTGCACTGAATCACAGTGACCTGGGGTAAATATATTCTTTCTTGTTTACTTCTATCCTGGCTTCAGATTCTGGCCATACAGGGACTCAAATGGTTGTTCTAGCACATGGGGGACCAAGAACTAGTGGCCTGTGAACTGCAGAACTGCTTTTTTCAGAAGCAGTGCTCATCTACAACATTTGCAAACAGCAGCTGTAGCTTAACAGATTTCAAAATAGTGCCATATATTCTATATTACATACCTCCACCATGCCAAATTTAAAGGGGCAGTTCTAATCAGAGCTATGTAAATAACCTTGTTGCTGTGGGTTTGTTTCTGTTTTTCAGACTAAGAAAAAACAGCTTAATCAAAATTCTTAGCTACAATAAAAAAACTAATTTTAGGTCAACTGAGAACACATTTTGAGTTTAGGGTATCTAACTTAGAATTACTTTTTGTTTAATTGTAGGATACTTCTGAAATAAATTGTCTTACAAAGCAAAGCAAACATTACATAAATTTTATGCTTCTTATCATTCCCCCATCCAAAATGGAACATCTCAGAAATTTTAAAAGATGGAATTTTTGTATGCTAGGAGCCAAAACATTAATATATCCTGATTTTTTTTAACATTGGTATGGCTCGCCAAACTCTGTTTCTGTGGATGGCTTCAGTCTTCAAAATCTAGAATTTCACCCCCTCAAACTGTGCACTGAAATTTTTATTGCTCAGCTAATACTAAGAGAAAGTACTCACTTGGAAAACAGTGTTACATATGATCTTCCCTGTAACAGCCTCAACGTCTTACCTCAGACACTAAAATAAGGTCATTTAGAATCTTCATTATATTTCTGCATCAAAAATATTTGGGTATGAAGTACGGCATCTCTAATCTTACTGTTTAATACACAGCTTAAACAACTTAAAATACAGTCTGTGGAACCTTTCCAATTCAAAAATAGCATAGACTACAGACAACAGTTTGGAAATTAAGAAAGCTAAAGCAGAAATTGAAAGACTGATAGCCAAATGACAAGTACTACTTTTAATTAAGTGAGAAGCTAGAAGTCTGTAGAACATTTTACTGGAATATGAAAGAAAATGTCGTCTTGAAACCCCATAACAATCAAAAGATTGAAGAGAAACAATAGGTGATTCTCCTCTTAATTAGAAACTTCGACAAATTTTGATGGTGAAACACGTATTTCATACTTAATCTCCACAGCACCTCCCCAAGTATAACAGCCATAAACAGTATAGTTCAAACTCACCTTTTCAGAAATGTCATCAGGAAGCGGCTCTCTAAGTGCTGGTATCCATGCCAGGATATTGCAGTCTTTGCTACCACTATAAAGTTCCTTTAAGAAAGCAAAAAAAAAAAAATTACTTCTACAAGAATTTACTGAACAGTGACATAATGTTGGGGAAACAAAAGTATATGAAATATTTATTTAAAAATAAAGGCAAATACACAATTTCTAATTTGTACAAACAAAATAATAAGTTTTTATGTTTTTCCCAGTTTGCTCACCAAATCAGCACTACACACATTTAAATGAACTTTACTGCTTACATGTATTTTTCTTCTTTCTTCCCTCATGTCTCCTGAAAAGACGTCTATTTTAACAGTTAAGAAGCTTGAGAGGATTTACTTTTAATGGAGAAGAGAAAAAAAACCAAACAAAAAAATCCACAGATTTTTATTACAATTAAAAATATATCAACTCAAAAGCAACTAGTAATACATAGTAGAAGAGTGCATATATATAGAACAAAGAAATTTTAAGTAAATGTAGTATCAATATGCCTAGAAAAGGAAAAGAACAAATAAAGAACAATTTGAATCCTGTATCCTGTTGGGAAGGCAGGGATCAAAAAGACCAATTTATTATTTTTAATATAAATAACTATTTGTTATGGTAATGACTAAGCACTGAGATCCCATTGTGCAAGGCACCCTGCAAGCACATGGAAGCAAACAGTCTCTACACCAAACAGCTAACAGTCAAAGCTTAGTTTTCTTAGTTCTTTAATAAAGGAAATGCAGACTTCCTTGTCACTTTAAATTGAGGAAATTTTGCTAATGAGAAATACTGCACCATCTTTGCAGTAAATTTTGCACTAATAATGCTTGATATTTTCCAGTGTGCTACTTAAATGAACACGCATGAAAATATTCTCATATGCCTTCAATCTTGAATCATACTCCTGCCTATATGTGATGTCTGACAACACTTGAGTACTGTTGTGTGTTTAAAGTGGCCGAGTGAAACACAAAGTATTTTTTCTGTATTCAGGCTGACAGCATGAAAGCCTTGCTTTAAACATGTTGGCTTTCACACTTAAACTAGCAACTCTGTGAATATGTGCATATTATTAATACATTGATTCAACAAGTTCGATAAATTTTTACAGTTCTGTCTTCGCAGAAAGTTTCCTCTGTTATGTATATTTACTTCTAGAACTGAATGCATTACATCAGTGGTGCAGGAACCTAATGCCTAATTCCTATACACGCTCATTTATGTGGGTTATCTTATTCAAGAGAGCTGACATATTCACTTTTGCAAAACTGGTCCCATGCATGAAGTTGTTGATGCATAAAACATATACAAGATTAGAGTTTATAATTTTATGAGTGAAAAACATCCTACTTATCTTGCTTAAGAGACAACAGGTCAAAGTTACCCCAAAGTACAGGTCAAATCCCACTTTATCCTGTCAGCAGTACTCCACTCAGGCCTCCTGACTTTGACAGAATACAGAATATTACTCTTCTCACACCAAAATCTCTCCTTGTGGGCAGTATCATAGTGACATCAGCATTAGTTCCACTTCATCTTTATTAGTACTTGTCTCATTCTCTGGTTGTGGCATTGCAAGATATCCACTGTATTAAGTAATACTTACAAATAATTACTACAACCTGACATGGTGACTTACACCTTAAATCAGTCAAAAGATGAGCCAGTGAGTTCCATGCATGTTTATGGTACAGTACAGGACCTACACATATACTGCACTACAAACATGCTCCATGCATGTTTATGGAACAATATATGGAAATACTATGCTTTAAGAATTTAACTTTCAGTTATCTTTACTTGTTAGCCTGCCACCACATTTGCCAAACACCTTTGCAGATGTCATTGGCATACCTCGAACAACAGAAGTAGCTATAATTTAAAGAAAAAAATGTTTCCTAAGGCATACCTAATTCTTTATGACATGTTATTCATGCATGATACTTTAGTCCATACCTTTTTTCTGAAAGGGAAACATAGATCTTAGTTGTTTACTTAAAGTATTTAATATGGCACAATGGTATATTAGATTCAGCAGTAAACATCATCTAAGAGATTGCACAATGAAGATTTCCTCTTCCACACCACCCTTGAAATTACCGACCTCCTATTAAATTAATCACTCTTATTAAAGGGCCAAATTCTGCAGTTCTTATTACTCAAGCAGACTAACATCTTATTAACTTCACAGAGATATTTGCGTAAGAACAACTTATGCCAACAATAATACAGTGGATTTTATGGCTCTATTCCCAGGATCTCAAAAATATACACATTAACTAAATCTCGCACCACTCTGTGGAAACATCTCCATGCAATATCTCAAATACAAAAGATATTCCACACAAGCGTGCTAATTAATTTGTACCTTGTAAGAGCAGATAAAGACTAATATCATTAGATTGCAAACAGCTAGCTGCTTGGATAACAGTGATCATATCTGAATATATCATTCTGAGCAAACAGAAGACACTTTTCACACACAAGCCACAAGAACAATCTGTTGTAAAAGTATTTCATAACAAATTAAGCTTTGTTACCCTTAAGTCTTTCTTATAAGAGACGAATGCACCATGGGGGAAAGGAAAGGACTAAAAAGGCAGAGGAGGAGAAGAAAAGACTGCCAGCACTGTGAGACCCTGTAATGCTATGGTATTTCTTAGGTGACATGTTCTCAGATCATCTAAGAAGCTCACCATGTTCTCAACATTTCACCCAAACTGTACATCGATACAGTGGTTGGTGTAACTATAAGCATTTGAGCAAGATCATCTTAGCAAAGTGGTTGAGAGGTTTCTCAGCACTGACAGCAATACTAATGTTCACCTACATGCACTTCACATTCTTTCTTACTGCGATCAGTCTTAGGTGTCTCAGAAAAAGACAAAACCTCCCCTTCAGTCTTACAGAAAGCAGACAAAAACATGAATGCATACAATTTATTAATGTAAATATAAGCCAAAAAAATTACTACAGGCATACTGAAAAGCTAGCTCTGCGAGATTAAATTAGTGGTGGAATACATTAAAGGCTGTGCCAGGAATCTGACCAAATTTTTCTTGCTTGACAGATAGGCCACAGAACTCTCTCTTATGTCAGGACCTTTGATTAAAGCACAACCTCGAGGAGTTAAAACTTTTTGTGCCAACAGTTTGGCAATCTGCATAAATATTGCAGATTGTCTGGAATATTTTGTGCTTTACTTACCTGAAAATTAGGCTGAAATACACAGCAGTCAACAGTATTATAATGCCCTCTAAGCATGGTTATCAGTTCTCCTGTGAAAACTGTATAAACAGCAATGGTACTATCATAAGGTACAAAGGCAAACTCTGGATTACAGCCACAAGAGACGGTGAATTTGACTCCTTTTCTACTTTCATTACACACTTTCCCATAATTCACCTGTAAAATGAAGGATTATGCAGTTAGCTATTAACTAAAACTACAGGAAATAACTTTACATGAAAAGGTCAATTGCATTTCTTCCTTAATACCAAATAAAATTTTAAACTTCCCAATCATAATACAACTCTTAAGATTTCTAATTACAGATGTCTATCATGAGAATCAGTTTTCTGTTCATTAGAGTTCACCGTCCTCAATATCAACTTCAAGGAAAAGAAAGGTATGTCTAAAAATCAGCAGTTTCACACTTAGAATTTGCATAGGCTGTTGTGTGCCAGATCTACACGAAGCACCTGAACTGTTACTGAAATTAGAAGTGGTTCAGGAATTACCATCTTAAATATTTTCCTAGGCAATCAAACACAGTAACTTTCTTTCAGACAGTGAATCTATTAAAATAAATCCTTATGCACAACAGTAAGCAGTTATAAATCATAGAAAAGTTTGGGTTGGAAGGAACCTTTAAAGGTCATCTAGTCCAACCCTGCTGCAGTAAGCAGGAACATCTTCAGCTAGAACAGGCTGATCAGAACCTCATCCAACCTGACCCTGAACGTTTCCAGGGATGGGGCATCTACCACATCTCTGGGCAACCTGGGTCAGCGTTTCATTTCTGTGTTACATTTCTGAAGCGTATATGCCAGTAGGATGGTAAAGAACAAAGCATCAGTCTAGGCAACACAATAACTAGCCCTAAGGATTTCTCAGTAAGTCATTCCTTGCTCGGGGAAGAAGGAACAGAGGAAAAACTTCTGCAATGTAGGGAAAGATTATGCATCTCTCTCATGAGTTACCAAGAAACAGTAGGAGATGAATAGGCAGTATGAAAATGATGAAAGGGCAAGCAGAAGGATGGCATGAGTAAAGAGTAAAGGGATTAGAAGAAAGAGACTCATGAAGGAGAAATGAAGATAACTTGCTAAATTATTATGGGCTAGTTAAGAGTGATAAAAAAGCCCTATCTTTTAACCAAAGCTAAAACACCACTGGCAAATTCAATACTGTTGCCTATAAGGGCAGCTGGGATTCTAAGACCTGTCTTGTGAGGTGTGTGGGAAGACTTGCAAACACAAGTAATAGATGCATAGCTTATGAATGTCTTTACGTTTCAAGTACTTGACAAGTCCCGTACAGATAAAAATCTCACCAAAGGTTTTAAGTGGAAAGTTTGCAAGCATGCTAGGAAATACTCCAGTTGGATATATCAGTCTGATTAGGTCCCATCAGACATCAAAAGTGTATTAATGAGAAAAACACAGAAATATATTAATGAGAACAGTATAGCTTACCTCTACACAAACTTAATTAAAACTAGGCATTAGAATTTTCACAAATAATACACTTTTTTTTTCTAATGAAAAGTGAGAAGTCCACTATGAATACATGGAATTCACACATTATTTTGCGATTTAAAAGTAGTATTTTCTCTAATTAAAACCCCAGTATTTTAAATTTAAATTCATTAGTGCTATATAGCATTAGATACAAAATATTTTGTTTTCAAATAGTATAGTCCTACAACTTACACTCTTAATTTCTGCTGAACACTAAAGATTCACTTAGATGTACAATTTTAGCAAAGCTCACTGGTTAATTTTAAAGTTCCACACCTAAATCTCAAGGCCTATAGTTAAAAAAAAAAATAAATTCTAAGTGTGAAATCTTTTGACTATAAGATAAAAAAATTTGTAAAGAGTATTCTAATACAAATGTCTTACGTTGTTAGGTTCCTGATCTGTAGTACATGAATTTCCTGAATTCAAAGCTTGGGGTAAGTATAAGCATCAGTCAGCATGAACCAGGCAAGGAAGAACACTACTTGTTGCTCTGTTTTTAAAGTATGCTCTTTCATACCAAAGGTGACTTAAACTTATGTAAGAAAAGTACAATAAAAAGGAGTCCTGAGAAAAATCTCTCTCAATCATCATAAAACTGCAAACAGTTCAGTCACTTTGACATGAAGTTAAAAGAATAATTTTCCTATCGGTGAGTTACAGCAAGTC